>SJYT01052449.1:28720-93989 GCA_006410635.1 Cephalophus harveyi | reverse complement strand
CCGTCGCAGCCTGACACCCTAGGCTGCTGCCCCTGACCTCGGATGTGGGGTAGCTCCTCTCTGCCGCGCTTAGTGTGCCGCCGGCTTGCAGCTGCCGCCTGTGCTTAGTGCCCTGCAGGCTAGTCTCTTCAGTCAACTCAGCTGAGGAAAGGAAAAAAGAAGTCAGAATCACATAACCTAACTCCTTCATTCCGGATCCGTGCCTATGGAACAAAGGGACGGGGGTTTATGGCTGTGCCTCTATTTTGTCAGTAATGCCTAACGCGGCTCCGGACACAAATCTTTATCCATTCATTTGTTGATGGACATCTAGGTTGCTTCCATGTCCTAGCTATTTTAAATAGTGCTCCAATGAACCCTGGGGAACATGTGTCTTTTTAAATTATGATTTCCTCAGGGTATATGCCCAGTAGTGGAATTGTTGAGTCATATGGTAGCTTTATTCCTAGCTTTTTAAGGAATCTTCATACTTTTCTCCATAGTGGCTGTTTCCATTTACATTCTGACCAACAGTGCAAGAGGATTCCCTTTTCTCCACACCCTCTCCAGGATTTATTGTTTGTAGAGTTTTTGATGATGGCCATTCTAACCAGTGTGAGGGAATACCTCATTGTAGTTCTGATTTGCATTTCTCTAATAATGGAGAAGAAAATGGCAATCCACTCCAGTATTCTTGGCTGGAGAATTCCATGGACCGATGAGCCTGGTGGCTACAGTCCATGGCGTCACAGAGTCAGACACAACTGAGTGACTATTTTTTTAAATACGTATTTAGATATTATTTTTTGGAGAAGGAAACAGCAACCTACTCCAGTATTCTTGCCTAGAGAATCCCGTGGACAGAGGAGCCCGCTGGGCTGCTGTCCATAGGGTCGTACAGAGTCAGACACGACTAAAGTGACTTAGCATACATGCGTGCATGCAAATAATGAGTGATGTTGAGCACCTTTTCATGTGTTTATTAGCCATCAGTATGTCTTCTTTGGAGAAATGTCTGTATAGGTCTTCTGCCCACTTGTTGATTAGATTGTTTGTTTTTCTGGTATTGAGCTGCATGAGCTACTTGTGTATTTTGGAGATTAATCCTTTGTCAGTTGTTTCATTTGCTATTATTTTCTCTCATCCTGAGAGCTATCTTTTCACCTTGCTTACAGTTCACTTTGCTGTGCAATAACTTTTAAGTTTAGTTAGGTCCCATTTGTTTACTTTTGTTTTTATTTCAATCACTGTAGGATGTGGGTCAGAGATAATCTTGCCCTTTGACATAAATCACAGCAAGATTCTTTCTGACCTGGAATATTTTTGTTTTCCAACTTGCCAGGATTCAGACTGAACCAACAGCCCTTCTTGGGTATTGAGCCTGCTGCTGGCTTTCAGACTAGAACTTATATCATTAATTTCCTTGGCTCTTAAATCTTAAAACTAGAGCTCAGACTAGAAATACATATCCACTATTCTGGATGTTCAGCTTACTGACTGCAGATCTTGAAACATCTTGGTATCAATAATTATGTGAGCTAATACCTTATTTATATCATATATATCATTTTTACATAAATGGAAAGGTTAATTAATACAAATAAGATAGCTTTGTTAAAGTATTAAAATCATTTTGAATTTAGAATTAAATTCATTGAGTTTGATATTTTTCCACAAAATATTCTTTTCAGTTTCCTCATGATCATGGTTCATGATCTGTAACATTTCCTAAAAGACTTCATCATTGTACCCAAAGTGTTAATTCAAAATGATGAAACTCATTGTACAGATTTTCATAATGGCCCTTTCTTAATATTTCCAAATATGTAAAGTAAAACAACTATGCTATATTTATCATTTGATTGATAACAATTTTAAAACAACATTGATTGAAAAGCACATTCTGACACCAATGATATTAAAATATGGAAAAAATTGTGCATCTTAGAATTGATGAAATGTTGACAGTTCTCAATAAATAAATATTTTTATCAATGATGATGAGATTATGATGACAATGAATATCAGCTTGGAGAAATGCCCTTGTGCCTGATGAAGTGTATTTATATTTGGGAATGGGTGCCTGATATTTTGTGCTTTTATGGAGAGGTTAAAAGACTTATGCAAATGAATATGAAAACCAATTGTTGGAGGTGTCATCTGATTGCAACTTTAATTCTACATGTGATGGTAACCAACTTTTGAGGCTATCATGGTACTTCTAAAGCTGGATGTTCCAACACCATACAAATTAAGCCTTTCACTCTCAACACTAATATTGAACTTATTATCACTGTTTTTCAGTTGCTTGTGGCAGAATTCTTATGGGTAAAATTCTTCATGGAAAAAAATTAATCTTCTAATTCTAGAATTCCTTTATTCAGGGCTCCCTCCCTCTGGATTTGTTCCCTTGCATTGTACACTTACTCATTGTTTTGCTCTATACTCCTTACATTGAAAAATAAGTAAATTCTCCTCTAAAAATAAAAACAGACTGGAAAGGATGCTTTGCCTTGGAAATGAACAGAGATCATTCTGTCGTTTCTGAGATTGCATCCAAGTACTGCATTTCGACCCTTTTGTTGACTATGATGGCTACTCCATTTCTTCTAAGGGATTCTTGCCCACAGTGGTAGATAAAATGGTCATGTGAGTTAAATTCACCCATTCCAGTTCATTTTACTTTACTGACTCCTAAAATGTCAGTGTTCACTCTTGCCATCTTCTGTTAACCACTTACATTTGCCTTGATTCATGGACCTAACATTCCATGTTCCTATGCAATACTGCTCTTTACAGCATTGGACTTTACTTCCATCTCCAGTCACATTCACAATCAGGTATTATTTTGCTTTGGCTCCATCTCTTCATTCTGTCTGGAGTTATTTCTTCACTGATCTCCAGTAGCATATTGGGCACCTACCACCTGGGGAGTCCATCTTTCAGTGTCCTATCTTTTTGTCTTTTCATACTGTTCATGGGGCTCTCAAGGCAAGAATACTAAAGTGGTTTGCCATTCCTTTGTCCATTGGACCACGTTTTGTCAGAACATGGACATCACCAGATGGTCAATACCGACATCAGATTGATTATATTCTTTGCAGCCAAAGATGGAGAAGCTCTATACAGTCAGGAAAAACAAGACCAGGAGCTGACTTTCACTCAGATCATGAACTCCTTATTGCTAACTTCAGACTTAACTTGAAGAAAGTAGGGAAAACCACTAGACCATTCAGGTATGACCTAAATCAAATCCCTTATGATTATACAGTGGAAGTGAGAAATAGATTTAAGGGCCTAGATCTGATAGATAGAGTGCCTGAAGCATTACGGACAGAGGCTTGTATTGTACAGGAGGCTGGGATCAAGACCATTCCCAAGAAACAGAAATGTAAAAAGCAAAATGGCTGTCTGAAAGGGCCTTACAAATAGCTGTGAAAAGAAGAGAAGTGAAAGGCAAATGAGAAAAGGAAAAATATACCCTTCTGAATGCAGAATTCCAAAGAATAGCAAGGAGAGATAAGAAAGCCTTCCTCAGTGATCAGTGCAAAGAAATAGAGGAAAACAATAGAATCAGAAAGACTAGAGATCTCTTCAAGAAAATTAGAGATACCAAAGGAACCTTTCATGCAAAGATGGGCTCAATAAAGGACAGAAATGGTATGGACCTAACAGAAGCAGAAGATATTAAGAAGACGTGACAAGAATACACAGAAGAACTGTACAAAAAAGATCTTCACAATGCACATAATCATAATGGTGTGATCACTCATCTAGAGCCAAACATCTTAGAATGTGAAGTCAAGTGGGCCTTAGAAAGCATCACTACAAACAAAGCTAGTGGAGGTGATGGAATTCCAGTTGAGCTATTTGAAATCCTGAAAGATGATGCTGTCAAAGTGCTGCATTCAATATGCCAGCAAATTTGGAAAACTTAGCAGTGGCCACAGGACTGGAAAAGATCGGTTTTCTTTCCAATCCCAAAGAAAGAAAATGCCAAAGAATGCTCAAACTACTGCACAATTGCACTCATCTCACATGCTAGCAAAGTAATGCTCAAAATTCTCCAAGCTGGTCTTCAACAGTACATGAACCATAAACTTCAAGATATTCAAGCTGGATTTAGAAAAGGCAGAAGAACCAGAGATCAAAAAACTAACATCCACTGGATCATCGAAAAAGGAAGAGAGTTCCAGAAAAAAAACATCTACTTCTGCTTTATTGACTATGCCAATGCCTTTGACTGGGTGGATCACAATAAACTGTGGAAAATTCTTAAAGAGATGAGAATACCAGATCACCTGACCTGCCTCTTGAGAAATCTGTATGCAGGTCACAACAGACTGGTTCCCAATAGGAAAAGGAGTATGTCAAGGTTGTATATTGTCACCCTGCTTATTTAACTTATATGCAGAGTACATCATGAGAAACCCTGGGCTGGATGAAGCACAAGCTAGAATCAAGATTGCTGGGAGAAATATCAATAACCTCAGATATGCAGATGACAACACACTTATGGCAGAAAGTGAAGAAGAACTAAAGAGCTTCTTGATGAAAGTGAAAGAGGAGAGTGAAAAAGTTGGCTTAAAGCTCAACATTCAGAAAACGAAGATCATGGCATCTGGTCCCATCACTTCCTGTGAAATCGATGGGGAAACAGTGGAAACTGACAGACTTTACTTCGGGGGGCTCCAAAATCACTGCAAATCATGACTACAGCCATGAAATTAAAAGATGCTTGCCCCTTGGAAGAAAACCTATGGCCAACCTAGACAGCATATTCAAAAGCAGAGACATTACTTTGCCAACAAAGCCCATATAGTCAAAGCTATAGTTTTTCCAGTAGTCATGAATGGATGTGAGAGTTGGACTATAAAGAAAGCTGAGCACCAAAGAATTGATGTTTTTAAACTGTGGTGTTGGAGAAGACTCTTGAGAGTCCCTTGGACTGCAAGGAGATCCAATCAGTCCATCCTAAAGGAAATCAGTCCTGAATATTCGTTGGAAGGACTAATGCTGAAGCTGAAACTCCAATACTTTGGCCACCTGATGCAAAGAACCAATCATTGGGAAAAAAAAAAACAAACCCTGATGCTGGGAAAGATTGAAGGCAGGAGAAGAAGGGGACAAGAAAGGATGAGACGATTCGATGGCATCACTGACTCAATGGACATGAGTTTGAGCAAACTCCAGAGTTGTTGATGGACAAGGAGGCCTGGTGTGCTGCAGTCCTCGGGGTCACAAAGAGTCAGACATGACTAAGCATCTGAACTGAACTGAACTGAACTGAAAAGTATAGTACAGAACATCAAAAGAAAGCCATTTACACCTATTTACTTTTCAGCAAACTGTTAGCATTCCTATTCAAGTAGTCCATATTTATTTTGAAGCTTGTTCAGTTAATGTCATTGTTCTTCTGTTTCCTGCATATGATGTACTTGTGCCAGTGAAGCTGAATCATGCATTTTCCAGATGGCAAAATGTTCTGAAGAAAGTATTGTGGTGGCAGACCTGGCCAGCAGACTCCACCAACTCATCTTTGTTCAGCTCTACTGGGAATAAATTAGATTAGGCATGGCCTCCAGGAACATAGTCAAGGTCAAACTTCTCCTTTAATTCTACAAAACAACAATTCTGAAGAGGAGTACACCACATAAGTTCTGCATTGCTTTTCATTGGAAGTTTCAAATCATCTAGAGAATCAGATATGGTTAATAACAATCCAGAAGAAATTTTTTATTTTTACTTTGTTTCAAATTCTCTAGCAGTTTTGTAAATTGTTTTATTGGAACCACATCATCTTTTATTTCTAACCATCACTTCCAGCTTGGGATCTCTCACCTTTCTTCGTTTGCTAGCTACATATGCAGTCATGTACCCAGAGTGAGCATTGTCTTATTTTATTTTTTGTCAGTCTGTGTTTATATGAAAGGGAGAATTTCTTCAATCATCATAGGAATTCAAAAATAAGAAGATCTAATTTTTCCCCTTGAAAAGTGAAAGTGAAAGTTGCTCTCAGTCATGTCTGACTCTTTGTGAACCCCTTGGAATTCTCCAGGCCAGAATATTGGAATGGGTAGCCTTTCTCTTCTCCAGGAGATCTTCCCAACCCAGGGACTGAACCCAGTTCTCCCCTCACATTACAGGCGGATTCTTTACCAGCTGAGCCACAAGGGAAGCCCAAGAATATTGGAGTGGGTAACCTATCCTGTCTCCAGCAGATCTTCCTGATCCAGGAATTGAGCCTGGGTCTCCAGCCTTGCTGGATTCTTTACCAACTGAGCTATCAGGGAATCTGTAATTTTTCCCTTTAGACTGCCTACAATCTTCACATCTGGGAGTTTAAGATTTCCTTGGTCTCTGAGAAAAGGAAGCCAACATGGGAACCAAAGTCATACTTCTGAGTATTTCCTGGTAGGTAGGCAGCTCCAGTGATGAATGGGTTATACCCCAAAGGGGAATTGCAGGCCTGCTTCTTCTTTCACTGAAGGATCTACACATGCATTCACTCATTCACCTATTTGGGGGGAAGAAATTATTTTGATAGTTCCTGAGACTGCAGAACAAATATACACTTGTTTGCACTAAGGAATTTACCCTCTGGTGGCTCAGATGGTAAAAAATCTGCCTGCAATGCAGGAGAACCAGTTTCGATCCTTGGGCTGGAAAAGATCCCCTGGAGAAGGGAGTGGCTACCCATGCCAGTATTCTTACCTGGAGAATTCCATGGACAGAGGAGCCCGGTAGGCTACAGTTCATGGGGTCACAAAGAATTGGACAGGATTGAGCGACCAACACTTGTACTTTTCACTTTTTCAGGAGGAGAAAAATATTAAAACAAGGAAAGGGAATACTGAGAAGTGCAAAGAAATATTTCAGATATGACAAGGGAAGAAACAGGTTATGTAAGCGTGTGATGGAGAGAATAGCCAAAGGGTGTTGGGGGACTCTTATAAAAGACTGAAAAATGAGCTGCTGTCTCTTAAAAAATGAGACACCATTTCCCAATCACCTAGTCTAGGATATTCAACCAAAGTTGAGTTGAAGGGATTGGTGGGAATGAAAGCAGGGGCTGGAGGATTTGAGCAGATCACAAAGACATGTGATTTCCCTGCATGTTTCCAGAACTACAATCATTTTATCTGATTAGCAGTAATGAGAGAGTACAGATTTATCTTAAAATAAGGGTAGATCATGAAGTACCAATTATTTGCCATTCTCAGGCATTTTCTGATGGGAATTCTAAAAAGAGTTTGGTTTGGAGGATTTAAAATGCACATACAATAATGATTAGATTCCCATTCTCCTCAGCAAAGGACTTTTTCTTGACTATTAATATAATACGTGTAATATCTGAGAGCCAAGAATACATAATTTAGAAGTGTGTGTGTGTGTTAGTAGCTCAGTCATGCCCGACTCTTTGCGACCCCATGGACTGCAATCCACCAGGTTCCTCTGTCCATGAGATTTTCCAGGCAAGGATACTGGAATGGGTTGCCATTTCCTTCTCCAAGGGATCTTTCCAACCCAGGGATCGAACCTGGGTCTCCTGCACTGCAGACAAATTCTTTACCAACTGAGCTAGAGGAAAATTTCAAAACCCTTTTCAGTTCCTTTGAAATTTATTTTCTTCCTCTACCCTGGATGTCGTTCATGCCCTGCATGCATGCCTGACAAGTCACTTCAGTTGTGTCTATTTGCTGCCACATGAACTGCAGCCCACCAGGCTCCTCTGTCAGTGAGATTCTCCAGGCAAGAATACTGTAGTGGGTTACCATGCGCTCATCCAGGGGATCTTCCAGACCCAGGGACCAAACCCATGGGCTGCCCTGATAGATAGTTGGTAAAGAATCGGCCTGCAACGTAGAAGATCCCAGTTTGATTCCTGGGTCCAGAAGGTCCACTGGAGAAGAGATAGGTCACCCAATCCAGTATTCTTGGGCTCCCCTTGTGGCTCAGCTGGTAAAGAATCCGCCTGCAATGCGGGAGACTTGGGTTTAATCCCTGGGTTGGGAAGATCCCTTGGAGAAGGGAAAGGCTACTCCTCCAGTATTCTGGCCTGGAGAAGGGTTTCAAAGAGTCAGACACAACTGAGAGGCTTTCACTTTCACTTTTTCACTCATGTCTCCTGCATTTACAGGCAGGTTCTTTACCACTAGGCCCACCTGGGAAGCCCCACTCATGCCCTGCCTGCCTCCAATTTCTGTTCTCCCCTAAACCTTCACAACTGGACTTCTGCTTCTGCCACTGATTTTCCAGCCTCAGAATGAAGCCCTTTTAAGCTTCCCATGCCCCTTCTTTCCTGCAGAGCCTTTAGATCCTCCTGCAGCTGCGTGGCTTCTTGCTGAGGGAATCCTGTAGATTCACACCACAGCTTTCTGTACCAACTCCCAGTCCCTGAGTGGAATCTGACTTCAGCTTCTAGCAAAAAGTCAATCTGATTGAGCTAATTTCTCTAACACTCCATACATTTCCCCAAAGTATTTATATGTATAACTCAAATGGATTGATGGAATTTTAAGCAATAATGTAAACTGAAGGGAATATATTCAGGCTTTAGGAAGAAACACCCTTAGGAAATGGTGAGCTGGCAGCCTTCAGGCCCACTGGTTGTGCCTCAAACACTGCCCAGTGTGAGTTTCCCCAAACTGTCGCAGCTTTTCCAAACTCCACTTCACCTAACACATGGAACCCTCAAATTCTTTAAAAGTTCCATATGTATTTTACAGAATCGTCTGTGAGAACAGTAGCAGGAGCTGAATAGCAATTTAGAAAGCAGAGGCCTTGAGACTTTGTTGGTGGTCCAGTAGTTAAGACTGTGTTTCCAATGGAAGGGGCGTGGGGATCAAGCCCTGGGAAGGGAACTAAGATTCCCACATGCCTCGAAATGTGGCCAAAAAAAAAATTTAAAAAAGCAGTACTCCATACAGGAAAAGTAAGAAGGAGGTTACAGAGACTTTATTTTCAATAAAGGTAAAGTCTTATCCCCAGAAATAGTCATACTTGTACCACATTCACATTAACATTTCTAGAACCTGACATTGAAGATTACTGGAGTCTGTGGCGAATATAAAATATTGTGTACAAATTCAGTTACTTGTTTAACATTTTTCCTGTATTCTTTTGTTATTAAATTACATAGTGGTTGTAGCCTCTGAGATGCAAATAAAGATTTTCATAAAGCTGTAAAAAAGCACAATATCAGTGAGCTCTCTTCTTTTAAAAAGTGAGTTATACTTCTTGCAAACATTGTTTATTTGTGTTGTACTATAACAATTTACATAAATTTCTAAACAATCACACTTCTAAACAATCACTTCCCAAAACATAATGCTATGCTATGTCGCTTCAGTCGTGTCCGACTCTGTGCAACACTATGGATGGACAGCAGCCCACCAGGCTTCACCATCCGCAGGTTTCTCTAGGCAAGAATACTGGAGTGGGCTGCCAGTTCCTTCTCCATCCCAAAACATAATAGTAAAAGTTATTTGCATTCACTAAATTATTCCAAAAGCTTCTTAAAATTTACCACATGATGAATATTAAAATCGTACTATATTCTAAAAATCAGATCATAGTATATGAGAGGTCTAAAAATATTATTTGCTGCAAGATCTTAAATATATTTGCCATGAAAAATTATTTACCAAATTATGTACCAATACTCACCAAATGTCTGCTAAGTATTTTCCTTCAAAAACAAGTGCTCATTTCATTTAAGTTCATTTTTGAGTCAGGAAGGAATATCTTTTAAAGTCTTTCACTGTGCACTTTTAACTGCTGTTTCCATTCTTGTTTTTAACCAGAAGAACTATGTCAGCTAGAGTTAAAAATATAGGGTTCCAACGTATCTCTTTCTTCCCATCATCTTTATCCTCAGACCATGACTGAAGTTACTTTTCATAATGAGGGACTTCACAGATTCACACATAATACATGAACACAATGAACTTCAAATGCTTCAATTTTTATATAATTGAAGTTATCAGGGATTTGAGAAAGAAATGTGAAAGAACTCTTGGTTATATAGAAAAGTCATTAGTTAGAAAAGTGTCAGCTGGGCAAGCTGAACTGTGATTGTCCATAAAATGGACAATCACTTTTCATAAATTAATATCCCTTTGGAACTTCAGTAGGCCCTTATTTTCATTAAACCTGAGATAATTCTCTATGGATTACAGTGAGTCTTAGTGAACTCCAATGAAATTTTCCATCTCTTGATATCTCCTTGAGTGAGTGAGTGAGTGAAGTCGCTCAGTCGTGTCCGACTCTTTGCGACCCCATGGACTGTAGCCCACCAGGCTCCTCCCTCCATGGGATTCTCCAGGCAAGAGTACTGGAGTGGGTTGCCATTTCCTTCTCCAGGGGATCTTCCCGCCCCAGGGACTGCACCTGCATCTCCTGCACTGGCAGCTGGATTCCTTATCACTAGGCCATCTGGAAAGCCAGAGGCAGTAGTAGTAGCTGGCTATAGTGATGGCAGCAAAAGTAATAGTAGTAGAAGCAATCACAGCGGGTAGCGGTAAGACAGCAGTAATAGTAACTGGTATCAGTCCTAAAAATAGTAGGGGTGGAAGAGAAAAAAACACAGTTGGCCATTTTCTTATGCTGGAACATAGTAAGAGTCTCTTAGCTATCTTAAAAAGGGGGACACAAAGTTCTACAGAGTTATTATGGTCCATGTCTTGAGAAGACATCATAATTGGGAAAATGAGATTGAATATGGATTGAGGTTGTCAGGGATTTGAGAAAGAAATGTGAATGAACTCTTGGTTATATAGAAAAGTCATTAGTTAGAAAAGTGTGAGCTGGGTAAGCTGAACTGTGAGATGTTTGCTTAGAATTATCTTAGATTGTGGACCTCCACAATAAGTCCTGGGTGTTGGTAAATCTGATCTGCTGAGACTTATGCCTGTCTTGCTGCCGTTTTGATATCCCTTAGGTAGATGAGTAAAAGGACACAGTAGACCTTTTCAAGCATTAATAAGTAGTCAAAGAAAACCAGGTGAGATAAAATGAGGAACTCTGAAGTGATAAACCAGCCTTGACTGACACTGAGAACCCCTACTTATAACTGAAGTACATCATTTAGCAGTGTACCTACCTCCATCCTTAAAAGATTCCATCAGATGAAAAATGCCTAATTCAGCCACTCTTCCTTGGCTCATTAAGAATGCTAGAAAACTCTAATGAATATGATTGAGTTTAATGGCACTCTTAAAGACACACTTGCATAAAATGTATTCCTATAACCTAATTGAAAATTGTTGTCCCTGATTTCAAGGAGTTTGATTGGAAAATTTAGGAAGGAGGACTTGATTATTGGTAGGTTATTGATTGGTTTAATTTGTTATTGGTTAACTTGGTTGATTTAGCTTGTTTATTGGCTGGTTTAACTTATCACAAATAAATATTTCTCTTTAGATATAACATCTCACTCCCTTTTCTTATTGCAAAATTATCTGTTTGAACAATATCAAGTAGTCAATAAATTGGAAGCTTTGCATCTTAATCATATCTTCATATAGTATTGGATAATTTATTTTCAAGTTGTTTTACTATCATTTTAATTACTATTCTCTTTGTTCTAATTTGAGAAGAAAATAGGAAGTTTTGTAAATTTGTGGTCCTTACCCTCTCAGTTACCCCATACCACTTATGTTTTCAGTTTTTCCTCTACCCTCATTGTTTCCTTTAACAAACGTGAACACTCATACCCATCTACACGCAGACCCCTCTATTTGCCTCTCCTTATCTCTCTCTTTCCTGGTATCCTTACTCTCCATTTCTTCTTATGCTCTCCTGTGTTGAAATTAGAACCATGTCCTCACTTCCATTTTGTTCAAAAATCCACCTCAGTATTACCTCGACTCTAGTATTTCTCTGTATCTACTTTTATTGAAGTTACCACCGATCAATTAATCATTCATTATTCAATCATTCAATCATTCATTGAATCAAGAGCCCACACACTGCAGAGAAACTAGGCCCAGGCACCACAACTATTGAGACTGTGCTTCAGAGCACACACACTGAGCCCTCCTAACGCTGCTGAAGCCGGCATGCCCTAGAGTCCACTCTCACAAAAAGGGAAGCCACTGCAATGAGGAGCCTGTACACCCCATCTAGACAGTAGCCCTCATTTGCTGCAACTAGAGAAAAGTCTGTGCACAGCAATGAAGACTCACTACAGCCATAAATAAATATATAATAAATTTGAAAGGAGGGACTATCTGTTAATATGTTCATTTCTGAGCTTCCCTGGTGGCTCAGAGGGTAGAGCATCTGCCTGCAATGTGGGAGACCCAGGTTCGATCCCTTAGTCAGGAAGATCCCCTGGAGAAGGAAATGCCAACCCAGTATCCTTGTTTAAATACCCTGTATGTCGTAAACTAATAATCTGGAAAAAGACAATGAAAGTAGATGAGTTAGAGAAATGAAGAAAAGAATAACAAATTGTGTCACATATAAAAATTGTTAAAGGATCAGGTATATCAATCAAATTTCTATAAAAGAATTTGAATGCTTGCTCTTAATTTTTATATTTAACTGACAAAATACAGTGATTACTAGACCATGAACTGGCACTGATCTTCACCCTACTTTGAAAAGCTCACATTAATATGGTCAGTTTTAATGTTCCCTCAGAGTTAACATTTTATGATATTATGACATTAGTGAGAAAACAAATGGATTTAAAAGACCTACAAGTGATTTTAAATTTTGAAGCAATATTTTTTTGTTTTAAAATGTTTCTCCTGGAAGATTGATTCTAGCTATTAAATGGAGGGAAAGACATGCTCTGTGAAAAGAGAAAGGAAAGAAACTATGGCAAGGGACTACTATCAATTTAACCAATATCTTACCTTCACACTTCTTACCTTCTTTAGTAGCACAAACATTTTTCTTCAAGGTGGTGGTGAACCTCATTGTGGTTAGATGTGATTCATAATAGCAAAGTAAAAGTCACTCAGTAAGGCTCCTGAAGTCTTTTTAAAGGGATTTCAAAGAAACTTACTCAACTAGAAGTGTTTTTTCCCCATTCCTCTTCCCCTAAATTCTTCCTGAAAAATGAACAAGAGGGCTAGAGTTCCAGCAGCCATCTTGCACCCTCCAAGGTGAAGCACGGAAAGAACAGCAAGGCAGTCAGAGGAAAGCTGGCACATTAATGGTTTCAGGAGAGCCTTCTTTGGGACATTTTTCCCCACAAGAGAATGAACCCCTAAACTGTTGAAGTGCTATATTTGGCTGTGACAAGCAACCAAATGCAATTCTAAATGGCTGCAGGAACTAACATTTATTTCCCAACTTTTACCCTTGCTCCAAGAAGTGTTGAAACTCATAGAATTTCTATGGGTTTAGCTGTACATGAAGATAAAATTGAGGCTGGTCATCTTGGAGGGAATTGTTCTTACTGGAGGTGTATTTTAGATTTAAAATGACAGTATTTGCTGAAGAATGGAATATTCAAGAATGCTGAGATATTTTATTTGAGAAATGGGAGTGGATAAGTGTACCTTGACTGAGGGAAGTCTGTGAGGTCAATTTGAGTTGGCTAACATGAGTTTGATTGTGCCCACATTACCCTCAAGATACATATTTAAATATACAAGAGATGTCAAGAGAGCAGTTGATACATGAAACTGAAGTTCTGGGGTAGACCAGGACAATGAGATTTGGGAGATGTTTTACATAGATGATATCAAAATCATGTGATTGTGCAAAATCACACAGGAATGGTGTATAAATACACAAAGAAGAAAATTAAGGAGTGCTCAGTAAGATCAAAAGAAAACTATGAAATACATGTCAGACATGCCAATGGAAAAATAAAAAGAAGTGGTTAGTTAATCAAATGCTATTGAAAGATCAAGAAATCTAAGAGCAGAAAAATGACCATTTAGATGAAGCAATCTGCCATTTCTAACTTTGTTTGGTCTTCATAAGATGGTTGCCAAGTTTCTTTTCTTTTTTCCTTTTTTTAAGATATAATTGACATGAACCATTGGAAAAATTTAAGGTGTACCAGATGTTGATTTGATACACATGTATCACAATGACTGTGTGTGTGTGTGCTCAATCGTGTCCAACACTTTGTGACCCCGCGGACTGTAACCTGCCAGGCTCCTCTGTCCATAGAATTTTCCAGCAAGAATACTGAAGTTGGTTGCCATTTCCTACTCCACATAGCATTAGTGAACATTTCCATTACATCACATAATTATCTTTTGGTGTTGTGATGAGGACATTTAAGTGTGGTCTGTTAGCAGCTTTCAGTATGTTAATATAATATGCCATATTGTTAACTACAGTCACAATGTTCTGCATTAGATTCCTAGAACTTATTCATCTTCTGAGTACATGAGTGCTCTTTGAGCAACATTTATGCTCTTTGAGCAACATTTCCCCATATCTCCTAGCCCCCAGGTCCTAATAACCACCATTTCACTCGCTGTTTTGTTTTTTTTTTTCAAGATTCCACATATAAGTGATAATTTTGTCAATAAGGTCTTAGAGCAATGGTGACAGAAACCTGAAAGGAATAGATGAAGGAAATAATATTAGGTAGGATATTTACCCTTTCAAAAAGAATGCCAGGATGAGGCATAGACAGAGGGGACAATGTCTGGAATAGAAAATGCTCTTCCCATTGCAATTAGAAAAACCCCAAATCTCTTATGTAGTCCTATCAGGCCTTACATGGTCCCCTGTCCCTACCTTTCTGAATCATCTTCTAACAATAGCCTCAGCCTCTGCCTTTTTTTCTAGAAAAAAAAAAAAAAAACCTTCTCATTATCCCTCAAGATCTTCAGAAAGCATTTTTCTTTCTTTCTACCTTAGAGTCTGTGCACTTACTATTCTGTTTCTTTTGCCTGGAATGCTTTCCAATTGATTCCACATGACTGATTCTTTTTGTCATTACTACTTCAACTCAAATGTCATCTCCAAGGAGGGAGGGACTACCTAATCATCACCCTTAAAGGGGCACAGACATTATCCCGTCACCCTGCTCTTCTTCCCTTATAAATATAAAATTCATGCATCTGCCTGTCTTGCTGCTCACAATGAATTGTGAGCTTCATAAGAGCAAGGAGCTTTGGCTGTGTTGTATACAAAATGTTGTTCACTGTGTCTTCAGTACCTGGCACATTAAATGGATAAATAGAAGCAAATGCCAACCAACTGGTGAATTTAGTTAAGGTCTCTTCAACTGTGAAGAAGACAGGAAAACATTCAGAAGCTTTCAAGAACTCAGGGAAAACAGCACTCATGAGTAGTTCCTTGGAACATGAAAGCAAACAAAACTGACAATGAAAGAAAACCAAATAAAAGATAAATCTAATAAAAAAATTTCTGAAATGGAGAAGTCATAGCAAAATGGATTCATAGTATATTTTAGATTAGTACGAAACTAAACAACTGTGAGTATAATGGTTACACAGGAGAATGTAAAATTTAAAACACATCAATGTCAAAGAGAATAGGAAGTGTGGGGAAGGAAAATTAGAAGAGGCTTAAATGGGGCATTTTCTTATCTTTTAGCAGGGTAGTCGACTGATTCTTTCGTTGAAATGCTCAGGTTAAAAGAGTCACCAGCTTTTATGCTTTTCATAATCTTTCAGTTGACTTTAGAAGGATATTTTAGGGTTTATTGACTTTTTCCAGAAGGAAAAAAATCATTTGAATTTTAGCAATTCCTTTCTTAACTTTGCTTAAATTCGAGGAAAAATTTAAAGAATATAACTTATGATTCTGCTTTTCTTAAAATATATTATATTTTATATGGTCTATTATATCAGGCTGTATATGTTTGTGTAGATATATAGGTAGATAGATAGATAGATAGGTTGAGTGTGAAAATGGTGGGAGGGAGAGAGTTTCTGAATGAAATCACCTTATCACACATTTTTATTTCTAGGTTATAAAATATGGAGTGGTTTTTAAAAATCATTCTTATCACTTTGTATGGGCTTCCCTCAGAGCTCAGTTGGTAAAGAATCCATCTGCAATTCAGGAGACCCTAGTTCAATTCCTGGGTTGGGAATATCTGCTGGAGAAGAGAAAGCCTACCCACTCCAGTATTCTGGCCTGGAGAATTCCATGGACTGCATAGTCTGTGGGGTCTCTCACAATGAATTGTGAGCTTCATAAGAGCAAGGAGCTTTGGCTGTGTTGTATACAAAATGTTGTTCACTGTGTCTTCAGTACCTGGCACATTAAATGGATAAATAGAAGCAAATGCCAACCAACTGGTGAATTTAGTTAAGGTCTCTTCAACTGTGAAGAAGACAGGAAAACATTCAGAAGCTTTCAAGAACTCAGGGAAAACAGCACTCATGAGTAGTTCCTTGGAACATGAAAGCAAACAAAACTGACAATGAAAGAAAACCAAATAAAAGATAAATCTAATAAAAAAATTTCTGAAATGGAGAAGTCATAGCAAAATGGATTCATAGTATATTTTAGATTAGTACGAAACTAAACAACTGAGAGTATAATGGTTACACAGGAGAATGTAAAATTTAAAACACATCAATGTCAAAGAGAATAGGAGGTGTGGGGAAGGAAAATTAGAAGAGGCTTAAATGGGGCATTTGCTCATCTTTTAGCAGGGTAGTCGACTGATTCTTTCATTGAAATGCTCAGGTTAAAAGAGTCACCAGCTTTTATGCTTTTCATAATCTTTCAGTTGACTTTAGAAGGATATTTTAGGGTTTATTGACTTTTTCCAGAAGGAAAAAAATCATTTGAATTTTAGCAATTCCTTTCTTAACTTTGCTTAATCATAGCAAAATGGATTCATAGTATATTTTAGATTAGTACGAAACTAAACAACTGTGAGTATAATGGTTACACAGGAGAATGTAAAATTTAAAACACATCAATGTCAAAGAGAATAGGAAGTGTGGGGAAGGAAAATTAGAAGAGGCTTAAATGGGGCATTTTCTTATCTTTTAGCAGGGTAGTCGACTGATTCTTTCGTTGAAATGCTCAGGTTAAAAGAGTCACCAGCTTTTATGCTTTTCATAATCTTTCAGTTGACTTTAGAAGGATATTTTAGGGTTTATTGACTTTTTCCAGAAGGAAAAAAATCATTTGAATTTTAGCAATTCCTTTCTTAACTTTGCTTAAATTCGAGGAAAAATTTAAAGAATATAACTTATGATTCTGCTTTTCTTAAAATATATTATATTTTATATGGTCTATTATATCAGGCTGTATATGTTTGTGTAGATATATAGGTAGATAGATAGATAGATAGGTTGAGTGTGAAAGTGGTGGGAGGGAGAGAGTTTCTGAATGAAATCACATTATCACACATTTTTATTTCTAGGTTATAAAATATGGAGTGGTTTTTAAAAATCATTCTTATCACTTTGTATGGGCTTCCCTCAGAGCTCAGTTGGTAAAGAATCCATCTGCAATTCAGGAGACCCTAGTTCAATTCCTGGGTTGGGAATATCTGCTGGAGAAGAGAAAGCCTACCCACTCCAGTATTCTGGCCTGGAGAATTCCATGGACTGCATAGTCTGTGGGGTCACAAAGAGTGGACACAACTGAGTGACTTCCACTGATCACTTTATATATGTCTTAAATATTTATCATAAACATACCTAATTTTATAAACTAATAAAACCATTAATCTAAAAAATAAAATTTATGAGCACATTTTTTCTGAAAGAATTCAAAATAGTTGTCTGTGAGGTCAATTTGAGTTGGCTAACATGAGTTTGATTGTGCCCACATTACCCTCAAGATACATATTAAAATATCCAAGAGATGTCAAGAGGGCAGTTGATACATGAAACTGGAGTTCTGGGGTAGACCAGGACAATGAGATTTGGGAGATGTTTTACATAGATGATATCAAAATCATGTGATTGTGCAAAATCACACAGGAATGGTGTATAAATACACAAAGAAGAAAATTAAGGAGTGCTCAGTAAGATCAAAGGAAAACTATGAAATACATGTCATACATGCCAATGGAAAAAAAAAGAAGTGGTTAATTAATCAAATGCTACTGAAAGATCAAGAAATCTAAGAGCAGAAAAATGACCATTTAGATGAAGCAATTTAACTGCCATTTCTAACTTTGTTTGGTCTTCATAAGATGGCTGCCAAGTTTCTTTTCTTTTTTCCTTTTTTAAAGATATAATTGACATGAACCGTTGGAAAAATTTAAGGTATACCAGATGTTGATTTGATACGCATATATCACAATGACTGTGTGTGTGTGTGCTCAATCGTGTCCAACACTTTGTGACCCCGCGGACTGTAGCCTGCCAGGCTCCTCTGTCCATAGAATTTTCCAGCAAGAGTACTGAAGTTGGTTGCCATTTCCTACTCCACATAGCATTAGTGAACATTTCCATTACATCACATAATTATCTTTTGGTGTTGTGATGAGGACATTTAAGTGTGGTCTGTTAGCAGCTTTCAGTATGTTAATATAAGGTGCCATATTGTTAACTACAGTCACAATGTTCTGCATTAGATCCCTAGCACTTATTCATCTTCTGAGTACACGTGTGCTCTTTGAGCAACATTTGTGCTCTTTGAGCAACATTTTCCCGTATCTCCCAGCCCCCAGGTCCTAATAACCACCATTTCACTGGCTGTTTTGTTTTTTTTTTTTTTTTACAAGATTCCACATATAAGTGATAATTTTATCAATAAGGTCTTAGAGCAATGGTGACAGAAACCTGAAAGGAATAGATGAAGGAAATAATATTAGGTAAGATATTTACCCTTTCAAAAAGAATGCCAGGATGAGGCATAAACAGAGGGAACAATGTCTGGAATAGAAAATGCTCTTCCCATTGCAATTAGAAAAACCCCAAATCTCTCATGTAGTCCTATCAGGCCTTACATGGTCCCCTGTCCCTACCTTTCTGAATCATCTTCTAACAATAGCCTCAGCCTCTGCCTTTTTTTCTAGAAAAAAAAAAAACAACCTTCTCATTATCCCTCAAGATCTTCAGAAAGCATTTTTCTTTCTTTCTACCTTAGAGTCTGTGCACTTACTATTCTGTTTCTTTTGCCTGGAATGCTTTCCAATTGATTCCACATGACTGATTCTTTTTGTCATTACTACTTCAACTCAAATGTCATCTCCAAGGAGGGAGGGACTACCTAATCATCACCCTTAAAGGGGCACAGACATTATCCCGTCACCCTGCTCTTCTTCCCTTATAAATATAAAATTCATGCATCTGTCTTGCTACTCACAATGAATTGTGAGCTTCATAAGAGCAAGGAGCTTTGGCTGTGTTGTATACAAAATGTTGTTCACTGTGTCTTCAGTACCTGGCACATTAAATGGATAAATAGAAGCAAANCCTAATTATTTAGAAATATGAAAAGTGTTTACATAATCATCTTTACCATTACTATTTTGGGCTCTATGGAATATGAACATGACAGTAAGAAATAACACTTTACTCTGTTTCATTTCTTCCAAAATGAAGTGAAATAACTGCCCTATCAATTGTTTCTTTTTGAACTTCTTGCAAAAGAAGAGAATTTATCACCTATTGAAAGATCATTGAAAGAGAAGAAAATTGAAAGAGATAGAAATATGACTTTAGCTTTTTCTCACTTGTTTAGTTTTTATTACAAACTACTTGACTAACAACTGAGAAGAGATGTGTTATTAAATGTCTTTTTCAGCAACAGTACAAATTCTATTGATTAAACAAAATACTAACCCAAAAAAAAAAAAAAAAGAATGCTATTGGAGAGAGAGATTGCACTTTTTCTACTCTCTGTCATGTGGATGAGGGAACATTTTGTTCCTGATATGCATTTTTAAATCCCTTTGGCAATCATCCTGTTGTAGGCAACCTACCAAAATTCAAACATTTTATGGTCTTCGATACTCCAAAAGAAATAGATTCCTTTAAACTATTATGTTTTTCAAAAGAGGTTGCCTTTCCACAGTCGCCTGCTTGGCTCTGGATGAAGTTAAAACAAAATAAAGGGGAAGAGAATTTAGGACGACTGATGTGATGCACCTATTAAAACCAAACCAGACGGTCCCCTGCCGGCTTTCTAGTCCACATGGTTCATCATCAGATTATTTTGCTCTCCTGCCTAAAATCTTTCTATTGCTTCTCCTGACTTTTACAATAGAGTCAAATCTTACCAGAACCTACAGAGCCCTGTGCCATTGGGCACTGCCTAATTTTCCTGCATCGCCTTTTACAGCCTGTTCCACTGGAGCCCAACTGCTTAGTTTTCTTCCTCTTCCTCAAATGGTCAATCTGTTTCTGCCCCTAGCTTTTCACACCCGGGATCCCCTCTGCTTGAAGCAGGTTCCCTCAATCTCCACATGCCTAACTGCTTTGCATATTTCAGGTTTTAGAACAGATATGCCTCCTCAAGGATGACTTTTCTGTCTCTATACCTAAAATACTGCATTCTCCAGTCATTCTTCCCACATCCCACTACCTGTCTTTATTTTCTTTACAAGTCTGAAAACCATTTGAAATGTTACCATTTTTGACATTTGTCTACATGTTTTCATGCTGCCTTCCCCCAGTAGAAAAGAAGCTCCAGGATAATAAGGACTCTGCTCGTGTTGTTTACTTAGCACCTGGTATGTGCTCAGCCAATAAATGAATGGAGAAAAACCCAGAAAAATCAAGCAACTTTTCTGTAAATCTTAACTTGAAAATACTCTCTGAAAGTCAGAGGAGTTATCACCCTGAGGTGTTATCACCCTGAGGTGTTATATGTGTAAATTTATATAATATTGGCTTTTAATTTTATGAAACGTATATGTGTTAAGATAAAGTTTTTCAATCTATTGTTGCTTATATCCAATGCCCTTTGATTACTATAAACATTTCTTTATTTACTATATACATGTCACTGATTGATCATATTTAGCTATAAATTCTATGTACCATTTTTACAATTACTTAGCATGTCAACGTGGAGAAGGCAATGGCAACCCACTCCGGTGTTCTTGCCTGGAGAATCCCAGGGACGGGGGAGCTTAGTGGGCTGCTGTCTATGGGGTCGCACAGAGTTGGACATGACTGAAGTGACTTAGCAGCATGTCAATGATATTAAAGAAAATATAAATACTGCCCCAAGGTACATTGGCTATTAAGAAAAAGTGTAATTTAAAGCAAAGGTTGAAATGGAAAGCACAAGAGAAAAAGGACACACATAGTCATGTTTCTATTTTGTCTTACTATGCATATGTGTACGTGAGTGCTAACTCGCTTCAGTTGTATAAGAATCTGTGTGACCATATGGACTGTAGCCTGCCAGCCTCCTCTGCCCATGGTATTCTCAAGGCAAGAATACTGGAGTGGGTTGCCATGCTCTCCTCCAGGTACTATGCATATACTTTCAGATAAATAAACATATATCTATGTATACATATATACACACATATACATATATACAGACCTATGAAAATTACATGGAAGCATCATCAAATGTAATCAAGTGATTTAAGAAAAAAACATACTAACATTTTTGTTAACTGGTCTGGGTTTTTTAATGTTTTATCTTTAAATATCTAGATAATTTTACACCAAAAGCAGTGTTGTAGAAGAAAGAAAATAAACCAGCTCCTTTTCTGACATGGAGATGTTCTGTATATTAGTTATAAAAGTCATCATTAAATATCTTTTAATGTTGAGTTAGTACAGTGTGATGGTGACACTCTATGGTGTCAGTAATTGAGATATAAAATGGAAGAGATAAGCATTTAATTTGACCCTATTTGCAGTAATCAACAGAGCACAAGATTGCTTCTTATTTTTCCCCTCTATCCTCTAATACCTTGAGGAACTCAGAAGGTTAAACTGAAGGAAGATACTAGGGAACCAAACTGAGGTCAAATATAGTCTCTGCAGGAGTGAGCTAAAAGAATAATATGTTGTGGCCTCTCAAAGCTAGTCTTCATGGTTTTCTTATCCTTTTTAATAAGAATGATGGAGTTTATCATTTACAATTCTGTCTTCCTGTGTCTATGCTTCTAATGTCAACCCCACTAGTTCCCAATCCAACCAGCCTTTGCAAAAATGGGGCATATGGTCCAGATGGAGGCAGGGCTCCTTCCTCTACTCAGAATTTGAGTAGACAGAAGGAGTAGACAGGATTGCCTCTGCTCCTCCAGATTGCTGCTTGAGAGGGACTGGTCACCTGTCTCTTGAGTTCTGCATTGCCCTCACACACATCTTTACATCAGGACTGATTCCATGCCCTCCATTCTCAGGCCAAGTTCAGCTGACAAGCCCAGTAAGAGTTCATCAGCATTCAGGGAGGAAAAATTCTAGTCCCCATCAAACCATTCACTAAGGTGATTAAATCAGAAAATTTAAAACTAAGCAATCATTGCTACTGTTTAGGAAAACAGTAGCATTTTCCCCCAATGATCCTTTTTATCATTGTAGATTAGATTAAGTAAGTGTCATTAAATGAAGAGGTGAAACCTGAGTTGGGCTTAAGGAAGGACAGGATAAAGTCAAGCATAGAGGAAGAATAATGTGTGTCAGATGGAGGTGAATAAATCAGCCAAGTGAAAGTGACAGTGAAAGTGAAGTTGCTCAGTCATGTCCGACTCTTTGCGACCCCATGGACTGTAGCCTACAAGGCTCCTCTGTCCATGGGATTCTCCAGACAAGAATACTGGAGTGGGTTGCCATAATTAGCCAAGGCATGAGCGAAACACATTCAAGAGACAATCTTGGGAGAGCTGCAGCTTCCAAGGTTGTAAAGATAGACTTGGCCAACTTATGAGGCATTTGATGCCAATTTTTTGATCCTCTTGTGAACTGGCTTCTGTTTTCTCAAATGATTGTCTGAAGACCACCTCCATTATAACTACCAACTTGCTTCATTGAAAATAGTTGGGACCCACATAAGTCTACCATACAAGAATGTCTGTGGCTTAAGCTAGGGAATGTGACCTTGCTTCAAATTCACCTATTCATTCTTGTTTGAGAAAAAGTACCATAGAGTTATTACTTTTAAACTTTTTTTTCCTTCAATTCAGTTTAGTCGCTCAGTCATGTCTGACTCTTTGCGACCCCATGGACTGCAGCACACCAGGCCTCCCTGTTCGTCACCAACTCCCAGAGTTTACCAAACTCATGTCCATTGAGTCGGTGATGCCATCCAACCATCTCACCCTCTGGTATCCCCTTCTCCTCTGCCTTCAATCTTTCCCAGCATCAGGGTCTTTTCGAATGAGGCAGCTCTTCACAACAGGTGGCCAAAGTATAGGAGTTTCAGATTCAGCGTCAGTCCTTCCAATGAATATTCAGGACTGATTTCCTTTAGGATGGACTGGTTGGATCTTCTTGCAGTCCAAGGAACAAACCTAGACAGCATATTAAAAAGCAGAGGCATTACTTTTCCAACAAAGGTCCGTATAGTCAAAGCTATGGTTTGTCAAGTAGTCATGTATGGATGTGAGAGTTGAACCATAAATAAGTCTGAGTGCCTAAGAACTGATGCTTTTGGACTGTGGTGTTAGAAAAGACTCCTGAGAGTCCCTTGGACTGCAAGGAGGTCAAACCAGTCAATCCTAAAAGAAATCAACCCAGAATATTCATAGGAAGAACTGATGCTGAGGCTGAACTCCAATATTTTGGCCACCTGATGTAAAGAGCCAAATTGTTAGAAAAGACCCTGAAGATGGGAAAGACTGGAGGCAGGAGGAGAAGGTGATGACAGAGGATTAGATGGTTGGTTGGTATCACTGACTCAATGGACATGAGTTTGAGCAATCTCTGGGAGATGGTGAAGGACAGGGAAGCCTGGTGTGCGGCAGTCCACAGGGTCACTAAGAGTCAGACACAACTAAGCAACTGAACAGCAACAATGCACCTAATGTCAGAGTCCCAAAACAAATGAAGCAAAATCTGACAAAATTGAAGGTAGAAATAAAAAAATTTAACAATAATAACTAGAGTCATCCATGTAACATCAATAATGTAACAAAACAACTAGGTAAGAAGATCAGCAAGGGAACAGATCTAAACAACACTATTCAGTTCAGTTCAGTCGCTCAGTCGTGTCCGACTCTTTGTGACTCCATGGACTGCAGCATGCCAGGCTTCCCTGTCCATCACCAACTCCCAGAGACTGCTCAAACTCATGTCCATCTAGTCAGTGGTGCCATCCAACCATCTCAACCTCTGTAATCCTCTTCTCCTACTGATTTCAATCTTTCCAAGTATCAGGGTCTTTTCAGTGAGGCAGCTCTTTTCATCAGGGGGCCAAAGTATTAGAGCTTTAGCTTCAGCATCAGTCCTTCCAATGAATATTCAGGATTGATTTCCTTTAGGATTCACTGGTTTGATACCCTTGCAGTCCAAGCAGCTCTCAAGAGTCTTCTTCAGTACTTCAGTTCAAAAGTGTCAATTCTTCGGCACTCAGCTTCCTTTACATCTAACTCTCACATTCATGCATGACTACTGGAAAAACCATAGCTTTGCCTATACGGACCTTTGTCAGCAAAGTAATGTCTCAATATGCTGTGTAGGTTTGTCATAGCTTTTCTTCCAAGGAGCAAGTGTCTTTTAATTTTATAGCTGCAGCCACCCTCTGCAGTTATTTTGGAGCCCAAGAAAATAAAGTCTGTGTTTCCATTATTTTTCCATCTATTTGCCGTGAAGTGATGGGACTGAATGCCATGATCTTAGATTTTTGAATGTTGAGTTTTAAGCCAGCTTTTTCACTCTTCACTTTCACTTTCATCAAGAGGCTCTTTAGCTCCTCTTTGCTTTCTGCCACAAGGGTGGTGTCATCTGAATGTCTGAGGTTATTGATATTTCTCCCAGCAATCTTGATTCTGGCTTGTGCTTCATCCAGCCCAGCATTTTTCATGATGTACTCTGCATATAAGTTAAATAAGCAGGGTGACAATATACTGCCTTGACATACTCCTTTCCCAGTTTGGAACAAGTCCGTTGTTCCATGTCCATTTCTAACTACTGCTTCTTGATCTGCATATAGATTCCTCAGGAGGCTGGTAAGGTGGTCTGGTATTCCCATCTCTTGCAGAATTTTCCACAGGTTTTTTGTGATTCACAAAGTCAAAGGCTTTAACATAGTCAGAGAAACAGAAGTAGATGTTTCTCTGGAACTCTCGCTTTTTCTATGATCCAACAGATGTTGGCAATTTGAACTCTGGTTCCTCTGTCTTTTCTAAATCCATCTGGAAGTTCTCGGTTCACAAACTATTGAAGCCTCACTTGGAGAATTTTGAGCATTACGTTGCTAGTGTGTGAGTTGAGTGTAATTGTGTGGTAGTTTGAATATTATTTGGCATTGCCTTTCTTTGGAATTGGAATGAAAACTGACCTTTGCCAGTCCTGTGACCACTACTGAGTTTTCCAAATTTGCTGGTATATTGAGTGCAACACTTTCACAGCCTCATCTTTTAGGATTTTAGGAAAAATACTATATACTGACTAGATAAAACAGACATCTATGGACCACTGAACAAGAAGAACAGGCTATACATTCTTTTCAAGTGTACATTGAAAACTAATATTCTCAATATAGACTATATGTATACAGCCACAAAGCAAAGCTAAATAAATTCAAAAGAACTAAAATCAGACAAAGTAGGTTTCTGATTACAGTGTAGTAAAATTACATGTTAATAATAGAAATAGAAAGGAATTTTGGAACAAAGCATATGGAAATTAAGCAACACCTTTCTAAATAAAGATTGAGTAAAATAATAAATCACAAGAGAAATTTAAAAACACTGTGGAATCAGAATTCCCCTGGGAGTTCAGTGGTTAAGACTCCATGCTCCCAATGCAGGGGGCATAGGTTTGATCCCTTGATAAAGAACTAAGATCCCACATGTCACATGGTGGGGCACTTTCTTTGCCAAACTATTTCAGCCAAATTTTTATCAGAGTGAATAATAATAGTTAACTATAGATTTCTAGCAAGTTGTTTTTACGTTATTTTTTATCAGATAGGTCAAAAACACAGAAACACATGAAGAAAAAGTAACAACCCTGTGACCACCAGTCAATTTTATCAGATATGAATCATTTGTCATGTTTGCTTTAGATATTGCAGCAACTAAACGTTAGAGAAAATGCAAGATTGTCATTCCAGACACCGGTGGGCCCCAGACAGCACACATCCAAGGTCTAACTCAAAGACAAGAGACAACTACCATCTCCTTCTCAACTACACAGGTCCCCTTTTCACTTATACCCAAACTATCTCAATGAGGAGGCAGAGGAAGGAAGATGACGGTAAGAGACTAAATATTGCCAAAGTGACTACTGAAAATATCAGCTCAGACTATGTTTAAAATCAAATTATAAGACTTCCTCTTTTTCCAGCTAAATATTTTGTGAGGATTTGTGAAGCAGAGATCAGTTTTAAACCAAATAATGTAACACATTTTTTCCCTACATATCTGAATTGTAGTAAACAAACATGCATTTGCATATAAAATATACGTTGTTATTCAGCTGCTCAGTCATGCCCAGCTCTTTGCCATCCAGTGGACTGCGGCACAATAGGCTTCCCTGTCCTGTACCATCTCCCAGAGTTTGCTCAAACTCAGGTCCATTGAGTAGGTGATACTATCTAACTATTTCATCCTCTGCCACCCTCTTCGACTTTTGACTTCAGTCTTTCCCGGAATCAAGATCTTTTCCAATGAGCTTGCTCTTCACATCAAGAGCTTCAACTCCAGCATCAGTACTTCTGGGTTGATTTCCTTTAGGATTGACAGATTTGATGTCCTTTGTATCCAAGGAACTCCCAAGAGTCTTCTCTAGCATCTCAGTTTGAAACCATCAGTTTTTGGCACTCAGCCTTCTCTTTGGTCCAACTCTCACATTCGTACATGACTACTGGAAAAACCATAGCTTTGACTGTACAGATCTTTGTCAGAAAAGTGATGTCTTTCCTTTTTAATATGTTTGTCATAGCTTTTCTTGCAAAAAGGAAGCATCTTTTAATTTCGTGGCTGCAGGCTCATTCTGTAGTGATTTTGGAGCCCAAGAGAATAAAATCTGTAACTGTTTTCACTTTTTCCCTATCTATTTGCCATGAAGTGTTAGGACTGGAAGCTATGATCTTAGTTTCTTGAATATTGAGCTTTAAGCCGGCTTTTTCACTCTCCTCTTTCACCTTCACCAAGAAGCTCTTTAGTTCCTCTTTACTTTCTGACATTAGAATGGTATCATCTGTGTTTCTGAGATTATTGCTATTTCTCCCAGCAATTGTGATTCCAGCTTGTGCTTCATCCAGCCTGGCATTTCACATGATGTACTCTGCATATAAGTTAAATAAGCAGGATGGCAATATACAGCCTTGTCATACTCCTTTTAAAAATTTTGAACCCGTCCATTGTTCCACGTCTGGTTCTAAGTGTTGCTTCCTGACCTGCAAACTGGTTTCTCAGGAGACAGGTAAGGTGGTCTGGTATTCCCATCTCTTAAAGACATTTTCAGTTTGTTGTGACCCACATAGTCCAAGTAGATGGTTTTCTGGAATTCCTTAGCTTTCTCTATGATCCAACAGATACTGGCAATTTGATCTCTGATTCCATCTTTCCTAAACTCAGCTTGTACACCTGGAGGTTCTCAGTTCATGTACTGCTAAAGCCTAGTATGAAGGATTTTGACCATAAAATCCAGTATATGAAACAAGTGAATATATACCTAAATATTTATTCATGTACATAGGCATGCATAGATATAAGTTAATATATTAGATACAAATATATTTTGTAAATATAAATAGATATCAATTGCATTAAGTATTAACTTTTGAGTGTCACACACTTTTCCAATAATGTTTTTCATTATTATATTGAATACACCACAATAAAGCAATTTTTAATACTATGAAACTTCAGTGAACTAAATACTTAACCAAATAATAATAGGAGAAGGTAATGTCAGTTTGAAATGGCATACTATTCAAGTAGTAAAATGATTATGAAATAAAAGAAATATTAAGTTTCTGAAGAATTCTCATTTTAAAATATAGCCCCCGGCTATTTCTTTTCTTTGATTTTAATTGACTGAAACAATTTAACAAGGAGACAAACATGCATGACTGTTATTTTGCTTTTTTGGAAATGCAGTCACAAATGTTCTCTGGAAAAGATAATGTTTTGCAATGGAACATGGCATTCAGGAAGCAAATTAATTATATCTTGAATGTATTTGGATTTTTGTACACAAAAAATAGATAAATGGTGATCATATTCACTTATATCAACTATCATCAATAGTATGCTATTAATGCACAAACTGATTTTCCAGAAAAATAGTCATGAATGTGTATTTGAATTCAGTTTTTTGTCATATTTATTTCCTAAAATAATTTCTTTTTTTTTTTTTTTAGTAATTTCTATCTCTCATTGCTTTGATCTGCTTCTTATTGCTAAAAATCCCAAAGCTGTCACCTCCAATAGTATGTATATAAGAATATTTAATATAGCATTATTTGCAGGGGCAAAAGATTGGAAGCAACGTGAATGTCTGCCAGGATGGAAATAGGTGAACAAATTATTACATATCTCTACTGAATATGAAATTAAACATTAGAAGAATAATTTAGAACTCACTCTAACCCATGGACTATCCAAAAATACTTGTTAAATCAAAACCATAAGTTGCAACAAAATGTGCATGTTGGATAAGGTCTATCTCTGTTTTTTCTTAAGCATGATTTGGATGTTTTCCTTTTTTTACTATAACTTTAAATCATTCAAAAGTATTGAAAGTATCTGCTAGTTAATTGATAGAATTTCTCTATAAAGCCATCTTGACCTGGTATATGTTAAATGTTTGGGTGAATTTACTAAATTTTCTTCTCTTTTTTAAAAATGATCTTGTTCTACTTGACATTGTTATTTAAATCATTAATTTTATTATAGTATATATATTTGAATTATTGCTAATTCTAGAACTGATAGAGTGAAAATATAAAATGAGCCAGCAGTATCTTATAGTGTCACAAAGGAATGAAGTATTCAAAAAGAAAATGATTGGGTCATGTCAAATGGACACAAGAGCCGATTTGAATGTGATTCTAATGACCAAAGAATTTGAGCAATAAAATAAATAACAATAGTTACAATGTATACATAAGTATATACTGATATAAATAAATAATTTTAATAAATAGAGGAAGAATAAAGAATACTTTTTTAAAAGGGGAATTCCAAATAGTATATTAATACATGGATATCACTCCCACCAGGAGTGGAACTTAATAACCACCCCCTGGAATATGAAATGCTTCGTCACTCACTTATAAAGAACACAGGGAATAATAGTAACAATGCAGTAAAGAAACCTGCAGAAATTTGGCAAACACAACCTTAAACAACTGACCAAGGTCAATATTATCAATATTGTGTGGGAAACATGTACTCCTCAATATATACATATATGTATATGAGGAGATGGGCACTTCTTTTCTGTGGTAATCTTCTAAAATCCACAAACCCAATCCACTCATGAGAAGAACTTTAGGTAAACCGAGAAGGAGAAACATTATATAAAATACCTGACTAGTATTGTTCAAAAATGTCAGAGCATGAAAAATAAAAGGAGACTGGGAAATTGTCAGACTGAAGGAGACGAAGGAGACCTCACAGCTAAATGAATTGTATTACCCTGGATTGGATTCTGGACATTGGTAGACAGCTGATTAAGAAATTAGTTAATAGTAATGCATCAGTGTTGAGTTCTTAGGTTGGACAGAATGTGCTATATTACATAAAATGAATACCATAGACCCAGTAGCTTATAAACAATAGAAACTTATTTCTCAGAGTTCTAGAGATCAGGAAGTTCAAGATCAAAGTATCAGCAGATTCTGTAACTGGTGAGAGTTCCTTCCTGGTTCACAGACTGTAGTCTTCTCACTGTGTGCTCATATGGCAGAAGGGTGAAGGAGCTCTATGGGCTTTATAAACATGGGTGCAACATATTTCTTTACTGGGTGCAACTTAGCTCTTTAAATGTGTATTTAAATCTGCATTTTTCCAAACATTTATAGTGGCCTATGGGTGAGCCACAATATTTTTAAGTATGTCTCTGTAACTTTTAAGTATGTCTCTGTAATTATTTTGTAATGAAATAGACAGAAGAGAGTACAATACAAATATAATACAAAATGGGAATAGCCAAATGGCATTTAATGCAATACCGTTTTAAGAAATTTGCTTCAATTTAGATGTGTGTGGGGGCGGGGAGGGTGTGTATGTGTGTGTGTTATGTCCTGGTGTAAACCATGTTTCTTTTATATGGATCAAGAAAAACAGTTTAAATCTTCTACATTTGTGAATTTTCCAGTGTTATTCCAAGACCAAAGGCATAGTATGTAAGTCTTATATGAGGACTCTTAACAGGCAACAAGAAGGTAAAGAAAATAAAAAACATCATTCTTGGGGAATTGGAAAAGCCTTTTTGAAGGAGATGAGATTTGAACAGAGGTGTGAAGAACTCATAATGGTGTATAAGAATCCTAATAGGTAGACATACTAGAAAAATGATGCTATTGAGTGGCTAGAAAGATGAAGACAAATGCTACATGTGAATAAGAATCATCTAGACGCTTGTCAAAATGAGGATTTGGGGGTCCTTCACCCAGATATTCTGATTCAATAGATCTGAACCGTGGCCAAGAAATCTGCATTTTTAATAAGTACCTGCTCCATTCAAACACACAGTCACTGGGATTCTGATTCATTCGTCCAAACACCCTGCTAGCTTAGAGAAAAGAAAACATTAAAAAATTTATGAGAGGCCAGCTAGGACAATTCGACTGGAAAAAAAAAAAGTGAGGGTCCATAAAGGAAAATTTTAGAATAAGCTACAAAGCCAGATTGAATCATGTTGTAAAGGGCTGGTTATTTCAATTTAATGAGTGTACTGCTGCTAAGTCACTTCAGTCGTGTCTGACTCTGTGCGACCCCATAGACGACAGCCCACCAGGCTCCCCTGTCCCCGGGGTTCTCCAGGCAAGAACACTGGAATGGGTTGCCATTTCCTTCTCACATTACCTCAAAGCCAAAAAGAATGATTTTTATGGAACAAAGGAATATCACCTACAATGATTAATTTGATCTTGGTATTAAAAGAAAGATAAATTGAAAATGAAAATTGGTTATAAGCATGTTGAATATCTAAATAAGATTACAGACCTGGCTTCTTGTGAAGGAAGAGAAAATTTTGCACATTGAGAACGCCTTGGTTTTTATATAAAATATCAAGTTAAGTAAAGTAATAAATTTTCAGACTATAGACTTACAATATTTAACCACACTATCAGTTGCATACATGACTATTAAAAGAACTGCTAATATTTTGTTCTAATCAAAATTTAGTATATCATGTTGTTCCTGAGATTTAATAACAATGTTATCCCCTAGGAACTCTCATTCTATCCATTAAAGAAAATAATAATCCATTTTATTTCCAATAAAGTAAGAACATATTTGGAAATTTTTGATGCATTAAGTTTCAGCAGAATTGACATTAATTTTCAAAATAAACCACCTTTGGATTAGCTAGCGAATAATAATTCATTCCTCATTATATCTATAATGTTTTCATTTAGCTTGGAGTATGAAGAAATACTATATCCCATTTCTGCTTATTTTTTCATTCAAAAATTAAAATAAATTAGCATTAATTTTCTTATCTTTGAATCCTGGTATCAATTTATAAAGTCACTGTATATTAATCTATTTAAAATATTCTCTACTTAATTGAAAGGATATAAATGTATATCTTCTTCAGTGTGAACACCTCAAAAGATAAATAAAAAGAACAATGGAAATGAACCCTAGGTGAACTGCAGAGTGCACTAGATACTTTTTTATTTTAATTTTATTTTTTCACAAAGAAAACTGCATGGGGATTTCTGGAGGCCAGAGTTTGTCTTTATAAGGAAATTGAACATTAAGGAAAAACAGATTTGACCTCAAGCTACACATGCATAGTTGGAACTTGGCAATTTCCCGTGATCTAATGAATCTGGGAGTAAACCAGGTACATGCATCCCCATCAAATGACATTGGTGCAGTCAGAATAGAAAAGGACTTCTTACTCTACAGCCTAAACCTTACAAGCATCAAGGTGAGTAAAACAATACATCTTCAGATTATAGATTTAATTGAAACATTTAACCACAGATTGAAGTCATTTATAACCACTAATACAATTGCTAATATTTTGTTCCAATCCTACACTGCTTCTCTAAAGAACACTTATTTGAATCACTGGAGTCATCAGAACTAAGTCTGATCATTAGAATTTCAAAGCCACAATTCAGATTAGAGTTTACAAAAGCGGCTCTCTAATTGTTCAAGCACAATAACCACTGAACTCTCAGGTTGGAAGTGACTTTAAATCTAAACTAATAGTCTTATTATTAGGAGCATTTTCTAAAATCAACTTATATACCATAACATCTTTGCTTTTGAATTTTAAATGTTTATAGGATATACATTAAAGGCCAAACTTACTTCTATTAGTAAACTTTGTCTATGGGGGTTGTTTAAGCTAAATATTTATGGTAGTATTTATTAAATTTATGTGTATTAAATGCCTGGCATTGTACTAAGTGCACTCTCAGAGGTCACCACACAAGCATACCTAGAGGAGGAGTGCTATTGTTACAATGAATGAAAGCAAGGCTTAACCTGCCCATGGTAACACAGCTAGTAAATTGCATATTTGAGATTGAAAAACAGGCAGTCTAGCTCCAAAGCCCATAATCTTAACTGAAATAAATATTTATTGATAAAGATCTAAGGAACTCATCAGTCAATTCAGTCACTCAGTTGTGTCCAACTCTTTGAGACCCCATGGATGGCAGCCCAGTCCATCACCAACTCCTGGAGCTTTCTCAAACTGATGTCCATCCAGTTGGTGATGCTGACAGCCATCTCATCCTAGGCCATCCCCTTTTCTTCCTGCCTTCAATCTTTCTCATCATCAGGGTCTTTTCCAAGGAGCCAGTTCTTCATATCAGGTTGTTGCCAAAATATTGGAGTTTCAGCTTCAGCATCAGTCCTTCCAATAAATATTCAGGACTGATTTCACTGAGGATTGGCTGGTTTGATCTCCTTGCAGTCCAAGGGACTCACAAGAGTCTTCTCCAACACCACAGTTCAAAAGCATCAATTCTTCAGCACTCAGTCTTCTTTATGGTCCAAATCTCACATCCATACATGACTACTGGAAAAACCATAGCTTTGACTAGATGGACCTTTGTTGACAAGGTAATGTCTCTGCTTTCTAATATGCTGACTAGGTTGGTCATAGCTTTTCTTCCAAGGAGCAAGTGTCTTAATTTCATGGCTGCAGTCACCATTTGCAGTGATTTTGGAGCCAAAAGAAAAAGTCTGTCACTGTTTCCATTGTTTCCCCATCTATTTGCCATGGAGTGATGGGACTGGATGCCATGATCTTAGTTTTTTGAATGTTGAGTGTTAAATAATCTAGATAGTATATTCAAAAGCAGAGACATTACTTTGCCGACTAAGATCTGTCTAGTCAAGGCTATGGTTTTTCCTGTGGTCATGTATGGATGTGAGAGTTGGACTGTGAAGAAGGCTGAGCGCCGAAGAATTGATGCTTTTGAACTGTGGTGTTGGAGAAGACTCTTGAGAGTCCCTTGGACTGCAAGGAGATCCAACCAGTCCATTCTGAAGGAGATCAGCCCTGGGATTTCTTTGGAAGGAATGATGCTAAAGCTGAAACTCCAGTACTTTGGCCACCTCATGAGAAGAGTTGACTCATTGGAAACGACTGATGCTGGGAAGGATTGGGGGCAGGAGGAGAAGGGGACGACCGAGGATGAGATGGCTGGATGGCATCACGGACTCGATGGAAGTGAGTCTGAGTGACCTCCGGGAGATGGTGATGGACAGGGAGACCTGGCGTGCTGTGATGCATGGGGTTGCAAAGAGTTGGACACGACTGAGCGACTGAACTGAACTGAACTGTTAAGCCCACTTTTTTACTTTTCTCTTTCACTTTCATCAGGAGGCTCTTGATGAAAGAGCTGCCTGTTCAAATCAGCTGTTGAATGCCTCTAATGGTTTTAAGTTTTTATTTCAGTTATTGGATTTTTCCATTACAATAAGAAACTGAAAGGAAGAAAAAAATAAGGGGGAGGGCTCCCCATCCTACCATCCTCATAACATCCTGGCTTGACAAGCCAAGGTGACCACTATGGAACCCCGCTCTGCTCTGTTTTGCTGGCCAGAGATAAGAACATCCACAAGGCCCCTGCCTCTGCAGTGAAACACTCTTTACAGGGGCTCCAGCAGTTCTGCTGATGGTAATGAGCATTTTTCTCAAACTGTTGGCACAGTGGATTTCACATAGTCAAAGACTATGAATATACTATTTACAGACACCTGTGAGACAATTTTAGGGACTCCCAGATATACCTGGAGAGATTATGAAGTAACACAGAGATGCAGCATATTTTGAATACTAAATATTAATGTGACATTAGATATTATCACAGACTCTCTCCACCTTTTAAGTAAATTTCATTTTTTAGAGCAGTTATAGGTAGAATCAAAGGATTCACTGGTATATTTCTTAAATTCATGTCTTGCTAAACTAAATGCTATGCTTCTGATTGTTATAGGTTTTAATGCAGGGTATCTATACCCTTTTATTTAAATTCATTTTCTTGTAAAATGGGTTATACTTTCTGAAGTAAAAAGCATCTTCTTTTGAGTAATAACTATTTTGAGTGGTTCATCAACCTTTCCTTTATCTCTATCTTTACTTTCATTTCTGCTACCTTCTGCTTGGGTCACCACTGTTTTAGTGAAAAGTGGTGAAGAAACTGATTTACTTTGTATAATATTTTTGCCAAAAAAAAACACTGGAGTTGCCAAAGGAAAATAAAAATCCAGTCAGAGAGAGAAAGAACGCTTAACAAGCCTAAAACAAACGCATCCATTTTCTTGCAAAGTCATCTGGTAATGGGTTGCTTCTAGTAATGGGTCCATTTTCTCTTCAGGCACAGATTTCACCTTCTTTTCAGATGAGGCTTCAGTTTTGCTGTCATGAAACAAAAATGATGATTCTTATTGTAATTTGGTTGAAACAAACAGGGAAAGGGGCTGTGGTTCAACCAACATTTTCTTAGTTTCATGTTGATAATTATTACTGCCACTGTTCCCATGTTCAGTGTTTGCTAAATAAATCTGACAGTCTTTAAAGAAGCGTCAGATCAGAGTGGGTTTGTGCCCCGATGCTGGGAAAGATTGAGGGCAGGAGGAGAAGAGGACAACAAAGGATGAAATGGTTGGAAAGCATCATTGACTCGATGGTCATGAGTTTGAGCATGTGAAATAGTGAAGGACAGGTAAGCCTGGCATGCTGCAGTCCGTAGGGTGCAAAGAGTCAGACACACTGAGCGACTGAACAACAACAATTCACAATCCAATCGTCAAAAGAAAATTTAACACAGCTAACTTCTTGTTAGTTGCCTTCCCTTGGTATGCTTTATCTCAATAAATACAGAGTAAAGGGGATATTAGTTTTGGAATTCGAACTCTCTATCTTACCATTTGAAGTAGTAGAATCAAAGGCTGTCTTGGTCCGCGTCCCAGCCTTTGGACTAGAGAGAAGAGCTACCAGTTATCACTCTTAACGTTTGAAAGTCCTGGTGAAGGTTGAATCTCAGTGCCATTACCAAATCCAAAAAACTCTTGGCTCCTCTGGAAAGTCCAACCAAATCTTTAAAGCCTTTAAAAAGCCTTTCCATTGTCAGATTGAAATTTAACATTTTCTACATTTTGCTTTTTCTTAGTGACTATTCCTCAAGACTTCCTCACTGACCACAGAGAATGTGCCTACATCTTCTGGTTTGTCGTCTTGATCCCAATTCCTATCTGCTTATTCCTTTTCTGTGATTCTTCTGGCAGATCCAAGGTCACCCGAGAGGAGCTCGGGTCTGAGGTAGCTGCTGGTCTCCTGGAAGAGCATTTGGCTGCTCCCAGGTAATTTCTGGGGCTTGTCTTATGCCCCAGATGTTATGATTCTTAAGCCTCGCATCTAAAACACCATTTCTCCTAGGGGCCTCAGTGTGAGTAGGAGATCCTTCCACTTGGCTAAAGACAACTTTAGTAACAGCGCCAAGCTCTAGGATGCTGCCTTGTAACTACAAGGGCATTTTGTACTTTTTATTTACCAAATCTGGCAACCCTACACTGGGGAGTGAGATATTCCAGGGACAGAATGAAAGACATAGTCAAGACTCAGCAGACCAACTTCATCCATAGGATCTAAGAGGATTGGCTTGTTTGTATGGAAATATAAGCAAGATCCCTGCACAGGGGTGGTACATGGGGCTTAGTTTCTGTTGAAAACCCCTGAACAAGTGAAAAAAACCTGGGGAGGGGGAAGTGTTTTCTATATCTGAACCAAGTATCCTGAAAACAACTATTTTGAATCAGGATTACCTAAAAGTGGCAAAATTGTTTTCCCCTGAATAAAAACAAACACTCCTGGGAAAGCTGAAGTTACATTCCAGAAAATATGAATTTGTGACTGTAGATTTTAACCTGTGACCATTGCTTCTTTGAGAAATGTTGCCAGTTCCAAGATATATTAGCAGGACTGCAGGTAGCCAGAGGGCAGGAGCAGTCACACCCCGCACAGCGTGGGCGAGAGAGAGCCTTTGCTTCTGTGGCCGTAACCACCACGGCAGGACCCTGCATGCTCACCCACTTCTTCCCCAGAGGATCCAGGAATAGCCAACACTAAATTCTCTGTGACAGTTTGCAACAAAGGCAGAGGAGTCTCAGAAACATAGGGGCAGAGGGGTCTCTTCACACTTCCATAGGCGTGAAGTTGTTTTAGATGAAATATGGGAGAGATGACAGGATCTGAGCTCTGATGGCTTCTCAGAAGGCAAGACAACCTTTGTGTCAGCAGATTCATAACTTAGAAAATGCCCAACTAAGGAATTAAATATTTTCTATTTGATTGACTTTCCTGAAAGGCAACACTTGTGTTTATAATTTATTTATTTTTAAAAAGTGGGTAAGGAATCTGCCTGCAATGCAGGAGTCGCAGGAGTCACGGGAGACACAGCTTTGATCCCTGGGTCCAGAAGATCCCCTGGAGGAGGAAATGGCAATCCACTCCAGTGTTCTTGCCTGAGAAATCCCATGGACAGAGGAGCCTGAAAGGTTACAGTTGGAAGGGTCACAGAGAGTCAGACATGACTGAGCAACTAAGCACAAATTTTCTTTTCAAAATAATATCCCTATTTTTAATAACAAAAACACAAATAGTCATAAAAGCTTATTTAAAAGAAAACAATAGCAATCTCTTACCTCACAGTTCTTCATCCAGATCCCTGCTGCTGCTGCTGCTGCTGCTAAGTCGCTTCAGTCGTGTCCAACTCTGGGCGACCCCATAGACGGCAGCCCACCAGGCTCCCCCGTCCCTGGGATTCTCCAGGCAAGAACGCTGGAGTGGGTTGCCATTTCCTTCTCCAATGCATGAAGGGAAAAGTGGAAGTGAAGTTGCTCAGTCGTGTCCAACTCTTAGTGACCCCATGGACTGTAGCCTAAAAGGCTCCTCTGTCCATGGGATTGTCCTAGTATCTAAAATTTAACTGAGATTTTTTTCTTTGCCACTTACTACTATTCTGACTACCAGTTTATACCTTTTGTTATTCTACATTCATTCAAATGGGGTTTGTGGCAGATTTTCAGATAAATATGTATGTCTTCAATATGGAGTCTAGAAGTCTGAGTTTCTTTATAATTCTTCATGGTGGAGAGCACAGTGGACTATCCAAAAGGACAAATTAGTAAACAAAACTGAATGTTACTGAGCACATAGACGCAAACAGCTGCTCTGAAAAACAGAGACTGGGAAATTCCCATTGGTAAATCTGTTTTTAGTGATGACCAAATACCTGTGGTCTGGATCTGCTGCACATCAGTGTTCTTGTAGCTCTTCAAGCCATGTGTAAACAGGCTCCGAAGTTATTTGGAGATCCACAGAGAATCACAGTACACGTATGAAGTCGGTGGCTACAGCCAATTTTTCAGTGCCAGGTCTCTCTGCTTTACCAGGCAACAGAGTCAGTCAAAGGCCTCTCCTCTGTGTGCTTGCTCATGGAGAAAGTAATCTCTGATGTCCCTTTCTCTTCTTATGAGGACACAACTCTTGTGGATAGGGCCCCCTCTTTTGACCTCATTTATCCTTAAATACCTCCTTAAAATACCAAGAGATGGCTCATACCTCCTTAAAAGCCTTATCTCCAAATATGGTCAAATTCGGGGTTAGAATTTCAACATATGAAAAGGGATGAGCCATAACAAACAAAAATCATCTAAGTAAATTTCCAACGGTTACATGTTGCTCATACATCAAAGTGTGTATTTACCGCTCAGAGGGTAAGTCTGGGAAGGTTGAAAACAGGAATTAAAGACACAAAGTTTTAGTTTTCCCTCAATTTCACTTGAAACTAAAAGCATGTCTGTAAATATGCTATTGCAAAGCAGGAAGAGAATCAGCTCTATAAATCAGGATATTACATTACAGTTAGTAAATCTCTCTTCTAAAAGGAGGTATCTGTATCTGTTGTGATCTATTTTACAAAAATTCGCTAAAAATAGATCAGAAAATTATTTGCTTCTGGTGACTATATAACCTCAGCAATCTCTACCCACAGATTAATTACAATGCTGAGTGTACAGAAATTGAATAAAATGTTAACAGTAAGCCTACTTCCCTTAAGAATTTAGTATATTACTAGAAATTATGAAAATAGCTTTTCATAAATTATTCTAGAAAAGTTTAAAACTGAATTTCCATAGAGGATTTCTTTGGAAGGAATGATGCTAAAGCTGAAATTCCAGTACTTTGGCCACCTCATGCAAAGAGTTGACTCATTGGAAAAGACTCTGATGCTGGGAGGGATTAGGGGCAGGAGGAGAAGGGGACGACCAAGGGTGAGATGGCTGGATAGCATCACGGACTCGATGGACATGAGTCTGAGTGAACTCCAGGAGATGGTGATGAACAGGGAGGCCTGGTGAGCTGCGATTCATGGGGTCGCAAAGAGTCGGACACGACTGAGAGACTGAACTGAACTGAACTGAACTGAACTTCCATATTTTTCAGAGAAAATATTGACAAACTTTGTGGAATCATAATTTCCTTTAAAGTCTAAATCAATTTACAACTGTATTTTCTTATTTGTGGTAGATGGTCACACTGATGAAAAGAATAAAAATAGCTATTATGCTGTTCTCTGTACTTATTAGTAACGGTGGAAGTTTTGTCACATGCAAAGGCCCAGATTTATCACTGTTTCAAGATACTTTTAAACAGAATTCAGTCTAGAAACATTATGAGAGAAATGTCTCTTTTGAAATTATGAAAAATGCTTATAAAATAACTATATCATTATAATATAAAAATAAGAAACATGTGCCTCAAACAGAATTGTTCATAAGCAGAGAAAGGCAGTGAAAAGGCTGGCTGAGTTATCTGAAGGGTGTGTGGCAGGAACAGGGTTCAGTGATGCCTGTTGCTGATTTCCTAAGCAGAGAAGGGATCAGTCTCCACTAACAGACTCGCTTAAAATAATCAAGAGAGATTCAGTTTATTTACAGTTTTGCAAGAGTCTGAACATCAGTATGTGATTTTTAATACATGGTAATATTTTGATGAATATAGTATTTTGTGAAATTTTGAACATTAACTTTGAAAAATAAGAGACTGGGAAGCATGGTCTGTGATTTTTCTTTCAGTCACTATCAGTCACTTTTCCCTCTTTTATCATAAATACATAAGAAGGTCCTTCATGGAAGGAAGTTCTTGCGTGATTTCAGAAAGATTTTAAATTCAATGCCTGTGGATTCACTCATTTAAAAGTCTGCATTGAGAGCATATGCGATGCCTTGTGCTTGATTCTGGGACAGAATGGGAAGGAGCCTACATTGTCTTTGGCCCAGGAATCCAGGTCTATGGGTGCTTCAGAGTTAGACTTGTCCACTGAGACACACACAAGCTAGCTGTTTTTGATCTACTCACATTCTAACTGGTTACTGCTCTCTTTCATTGGCTAGTGTCTGTGCCACAAAAGGTGCCTGAATCTCTCCCTGGTGATAATGGTACAGCAAGAATTTAGCTTAAATTTTCAAACAATCTTATTCCAGTGATATGTGTGTTTGTACATATCTTGATTTCACATTCTAGTAAAAATCTGGCATATCATTTAACAGATTTTACAACTCCAAAGCAGACAAAATATGCCAATATGAAGCCAACTAACCCTATTCCTGGATGTTTGTCTGCCCTACAAAGAACACAATCTCTTCACACTATGCAACAGACCAGCCTAATCTGAATAGCATCATTATATGTGAGGCAGAGACTACAATAAAAACAGACTTAACCCAGGTCTAGGTTCTCAGAACTTTCACACATCATAAGCTCTGTAAGTGAAAGCCTCTTAACCTCTAAAATAGAACAATATGACTTCATCTTTTCCAAAAGGCTACTGTGAGAGGCAGGTAAGAAGGTAACACGAATGTTAAACCTTATATACTGTTTTGTTTCCACTGGTTTTTAAAGTCCAATCCATGATCTTTTTTTACTTTTAAGAACAATGATACTTAAACCAGTTTGTTCATGCCAAAGAGAAAGTACCTACAGCAGAATTCTTAAGAAGTTGGCCCTGATAACTTACTGTTTCCTCATTTTTCTCCTTTAAGCCAACTTCTTGGACCATCTTCTATATTGAAGAAACCTTGAGTCCTTATCCCAACCTACACTTACTCCTACATCTCTTTTAAATACACTTTCCCTAGGATATGATGTGAAATGACTGGAGACATATCACTTTTCATGCAACAAAACAAACATTTGGATTTTTTGAATTGTCACAATTGCTGCACATTCGAGGTATGAATTTTATTACAGTCCCTGTGTCAGAAAATTATTTTTACGCTTAATAAGAAGGGAGATTTTATAAGAAGTATAAAATCTGTTGTACAGCATAAGCTAGAAATACAATGGCTGTGTAAATAGCTACAAATGTGAGGCATGGCTGGGTGTGGAAGAGTGAGTAGTAGGGACAAAGGGTAGATGTTCTGGGTGGGAAGAAATCTCTTTTCTTATTTTTAACTTAAATTATTGCAACTTTGTAATTTTTTAAATTTACAAGCAGTCTGTCAATCTTATAAAGAATCTAAAAGCATTCTTGGTCATGATAAAAATAGAAAATCACATCTGGCCACCTCCATTGTGAAGAAGTGAGGATAGAAGCCAAGAAAGGGCGATCCACGCCAGCCCCTGGGGGTCAGGAGACTCCAGAGAGCCTGACCACACAGATATGCACCTGTAGTGTCTGCTAGGCAACCGAGGAAGACAAAGTATTCAGGATTAGCATGATCTTTGCTTGAAGGTTCCAAGTGCAAGAGATAGACTACATAAAAAATAATGGCATTCTAAAAGTCACAGTTGACTTCAGAAATTCATAGCAGTCCCTACATTCAGAGCCTTTGCCAATATGTCAAGGCTGTGCTTTCATTAAGGGCGCTTCAGAAACTCATCATTGACAGGATCAATTACTGTGGGCAATACAGTGAAGAGAGAAAGAGAATATTTCATGCAACAAAACAAACATTTGGATTTTTTGAATTGTCACAATTGCTGCACATTCGAGGTATGAATTTTATTACAGTCCCTGTGTCAGAAAATTATTTTTACGCTTAATAAGAAGGGAGATTTTATAAGAAGTATAAAATCTGTTGTACAGCATAAGCTAGAAATACAATGGCTGTGTAAATAGCTACAAATGTGAGGCATGGCTGGGTGTGGAAGAGTGAGTAGTAGGGACAAAGGGTAGATGTTCTGGGTGGGAAGAAATCTCTTTTCTTATTTTTAACTTAAATTATTGCAACTTTGTAATTTTTTAAATTTACAAGCAGTCTGTCAATCTTATAAAGAATCTAAAAGCATTCTTGGTCATGATAAAAATAGAAAATCACATCTGGCCACCTCCATTGTGAAGAAGTGAGGATAGAAGCCAAGAAAGGGCGATCCACGCCAGCCCCTGGGGGTCAGGAGACTCCAGAGAGCCTGACCACACAGATATGCACCTGTAGTGTCTGCTAGACAACCGAGGAAGACAAAGTATTCAGGATTAGCATGATCTTTGCTTGAAGGTTCCAAGTGCAAGAGATAGACTACATAAAAAATAATGGCATTCTAAAAGTCACAGTTGACTTCAGAAATTCATAGCAGTCCCTACATTCAGAGCCTTTGCCAATATGTCAAGGCTGTGCTTTCATTAAGGGCGCTTCAGAAACTCATCATTGACAGGATCAATTACTGTGGGCAATACAGTGAAGAGAGAAAGAGAATATGGAGAAAAGGTTGGTCTAGAAGAGAGATACCTTTCTGTCCACATTCCACTGGTAAGGGAGGAGGCCCTGGGAAATCTGGTTGCTGGTGAATAGCTGCTTTCCAGAGACAATTTCACAAAAAAGGGGAAGCACCTGTTTGATGATTAGTCATCTCCGCCACAGCTAAATCTCTAGATTTAAAAGGTTTGGTTTTCTTGGTGTGTATGCCCAGCAGTGGGATGGCTGGGTCATAAGTCATTCTATTTCCAGTTTTTTAAGGAATCTCCACACTGTTCTCCACAGTGGCTGTACTAGTTTGCATTCCCACCAACAGTGTAAGAGAGTTCCCTTTTCTCCACACCCTCTCCAGCATTTATTGCTTGTAGACTTTTGGATCGCAGTCATTCTGACTGGTGTGAAATGGTACCTCATTGTAGTTTTGAATTGAAAGAGACACGTGTACCCTAATGTTCATCACAGCACTGTTTATAATAGCCAGGACATGGAAGCCGCCTAGATGTCCATCAGCAGATGAATGGATAAGAAAGCTGTGGTACATATACACAATGGAGTATTATTCAGCCATTAAAAAGAATACATTTGAATCAGTTCTAATGAAGTGGATGAAACTGGAGCCTATTATACAGAGTGAAGTAAGCCAGAAAGAAAAACACCAATACAGTATACTAACACATATACATGGAATTTACAAATATGGTAACGATAACCCTGTATGTGAGACAGATGTATAGAACAGTCTTTGAGACTCTGTGGGAGAGGGAGAGGGTGGGGTGATTTGGGAGAATGGCATTGAAACATGTATAATATCATATATGAAATGAATCGCCAGTCCGGGTTTGATGCATGATACCAGATGCTTCAGGCTGGTGCACTGAGACAACCCAGAGGGATGGTACAGGGAGGGAGGAGGGCGGGGGGTTCAGGATGGGGAACACATGTATACCTGTGGCAGATTCACATTGATGTATGGCAAAACCAATACAATATTGTAAAGTAATTAACCTCCAATTAAAATAAATAAAATTTATTTATTTATAAATTTTATATATTTAAATGAATAAATAAAATGTTTGGGTAAACAACTAGTATAGAATTTTCAAACTGAATTGTGTATGATCTTGAATAAAATTATTTCCTTGAGTGATTTTTATGATAAATGTAAAGTTAGTAATCTCATTTTAAATGGACGAATGGTAGGGCCCAGATTCTAATGTAATCTTTGATTACATTGCTAATGAAAGTAAGAGTCTTAATTTAAGAATCTTAAATTAGACATTTTAGATTAGGCATTAGATGCATCGTGGACGGGCTTCCCAAGTGGTGCGAGTGGTAAAGAACCTGTCTCCTAATGCAGGAGCCGTAAGAGATGCAGGTTGGATCCCTGGGTCAGGAAGATCTCCTGGAGGAGGGCATGGCAACCCAACCCAGTATTCTTGCCTGGAGATCCCATGGACAGAAGAGCCTGGTGGGCTATAGTCCCTAAGGCCACAAAGAGTTGGACACGGCTGAAGCGAATTAGCACCAAAGCACACGCCTGATGGACAGTTCTAGAGGAGGAGCTGTATTTGTAAGCTAGCTGAGATTGTGTCATCTTTGGTCTTGGCCACGGTTTATCCTAAGTTGCTGACTCTCCTTTTGTGGCCAATGAGTTCTCATGACAGCCACCAATCTCGCTTGTCCAATATTTTTCTCTATTGAAAATTTACTTATGCTACCTAGTGAGTGAAGATTACTGCTGCCTAGGAAAACAAGTCTCCCAGTAGATTAACAATCATAAGATGTATAGAAATTGGAGGAAGTTGGGAGGCAAGGTAGAATCCAGACAGTTTAAAATAGTATACCAGGTTTTACATGCTTGGTTTTAGTTACTATTACCACTAATAACCATATCATCAAACCGCATAAACCTAAAAACGTCATATGGCAAAATCACTCAGTTTTCACTTAAATGCCAAATGGAAGAGTTTGCGTGCACACTGAAAACCCACAAGTGGTGTGGAAGGAGTAAGTCAAAGGATACATACTGATTTTCCTATGTGTCCTTTTTTTGGCTAAATAAAATTCTAACTATACAAAATAATTGATATAAGGATTAGAAAAATAAATGTGGTAACTTGCTCTCGTGTTAAGGGAAGATTTGAATTTCCAAAGGGTAATGAGATAGTAGTAGTAGTCACGGTTACAGAGGCCGGAGGATGGAAGTCTGAATAGGAGCAGGGCTGGCACTTCTATGTAAAGAAACATGTGTAGAACATCTCTCATGTTAATGAGCAGTCATGATTATTACTGTTACAAAAGACACAGCATTTTGCTTACAATATGAATTCAGTTGATGGGTCCTACTCTGAATGCAGAGGCATAAGCTATCAAACCACAATAGATTTACTGAGCTGATAAATGAGGGGAAAAAAGGTTGTTTTAAAATACTTAACCTTGATTCAGGATTTCAGATTATACTTCAGTAAAAACAATTATTTTAGCAAGAAACTTTTCCTTCAACTTTCAGTAAGTATTTTGTAATATATATGTATAAAGATTGACTTTAAATTTATTGTATATTTTTATTCCATCTAGGGATATATTTTGGCATCTATAAAAAAGATGTGAATTCAAATTCAAATATTTTGTTGCCAGAAATGTCAGTAACTTCACTGAATAAAAGAGCCTACCATAACTTTATTAAACCTTCAGTGTTTGGTAAATTCCAAATAAATCAGACTAAAAGCAGTGATCACATTTCAGCATTCTACCTTATGACAGTATAAAATATTCCACAAATCAAAATTTTGGATAAAGGATATTTTCTGACGAGAAAAAAAGTGGAAACTCAAAAGCAAATTAGTTTGAAAAATATTTTATACACAATCATAGTAAAACTTTAGAACAAAAATCAAGCTATTTTTATTTAGAAAGTATAGTTATAAAAATAAAATTTTCTTACCTATTCCCTATAGATATCTTTCAATTATTTCAAATGTAAGAATTTGTATCTGGTTAACAATTTAGAAAGGATATATTTATTTACAACTATGTAGTCATATTCAGCAGAAAATGGCAGCTAAATATGAAGACTCATAAAAAGAAAGCTATATTTTTTTCCACAGCTTATTTTAGTTTTTGGTTTTATTCTGGTGCATGGTCAAACATCCTAAATCAGTGTTAGGGTATTAAGTTCCCAGAGCTGCTATAACAAAATTCCACAAACTAGGTGGATTAAAGAGACTGCCCAAGAGTCTGAAGGCTAGAAGTCCCAGATGAAGATGTGGGCAAGATCGGTTTCTTCTGAGGACTATGGGGGAAAGACCTATTCCAGGCTTTTCTCCTTGGCCATCTTCATGTTCATACAGCTTTTCCCTGTATGTTAGTCCATCTCCAAACTGCCCTTTACAAGGAAATCAGCCATATTGGATTGTGGCCCATAATTACTTCATTTAACTTGGTAAAAACCCTATCTCTAAATACGGTCACATTCTGTGGTACTAGGTTATAATGCAGGGTCAGGAAATGCAATTTGACCTGTAACAACCCTAAATCTCTGTAATTAGGTTTGTTTGAGCTGCCATACCGCTAAAATTTGATTAGCATTTGAGAGTAACCATTCTAGTCATGTACAATAAATTGTGTAACACTGATACCAGCCAAGGTTCTTGGCCTTCCCCATTAATAGAAATTGATTAGAGGCCGGACCAGAAATTCAGGCAAGTCTTTATTGGGTCCTTCGCTACAGCAAGAGCAAGCAAGAAAAAACAACAGGTTCCCTTGCTTTCTTGCTCCCTGAGGTTGGGGGGCAAGCTTGTTCCTTATATGGGGTGAAGGTAGCGGTGTGTCCAGGGTTTGGGCCAAAGGGGAAGCTTAAGTGGTTTGCCCACCCTTTAGGTGGTATTGTGTGCAGGGGGCATGCACGGTACTCTGTTTAGCTCCAGGCTATTCAAAAGTGGCAGTATTGGATTTTTTTTTTATCTCTTTGTATCTTTTGTCCAGAGTTTGCACCAACTGCACATGCATGCAGCTATTTTTAATCCCATACAGTTTCTTTGTATTTTGTTGTTCAAGGAGAGGTGTGTCCAGGTGCAGGCATTGCAGTACTGCAGAAAAGGGTTTCAGATTCCAATCTCTCTCAGCATTTGAATAAATTCTTTAATTCCTTTGCCTATCAGATCATCATATATTCACATCAGTGTTATTTCATGATTAAGTAAGTTGTATATCCCATCTCAATAATTGACAATAGCTCTTAGAGATATTAAATTGCCAAATGGATAATAACCATGAATTTTTTATTTTCTCACTTCTAAGAAACTATTTGGTGTCTAGGGTATATTTTTATTATGTAAACTGATAGGATCAACATAGTATTCTAACTCATAGAATTTCTAGACCAATTGCCACTTTCTATCATGTCTGTAAGAGTTTTGTGTAACAAAGAGTATTAATCCAGCATGCTTGCTTACCTGAAAAATTCCTTAATTTCACAAGAAAACCCCGTCACCCAATAGCTCCTCCCACTAACTGGTCTTAATATTATTTTGTCTTCTGAACCTGTGTTTCAATAGTTCAGCAGCACTTTTTGTTCATGATGAGGAGAGTGTTTGTATTTTTCATTATAATGTATTTCCAAACCACTGCCTGCTCATCCTCAAAGTCATCTGTTCACTTTGTAGGAGGCAGTCTCTGGGTATTTAATCTAAGTAGAGTGATAAGACAGGATTGTGATACCTAGAAATGAAGCAGATGAGTGTGTTCAGAGAGAGGATACTGATACTTTCAACAAAACACATTAATGAATTCTCTGTGGATTCCACAATACTATTTTCTAAAAGTAGATGTAATATTCTAAGTCTCAATAGAAACTCTGAAAGTCTAAATTACATTGAAATTTTGATAATGATTGTGTTGAATCTGAAGATTGTTCTGGAAACTATGGATATTTTAACAGTGTTAATTCTTCTAATCCATGATTATGGGATATCTTTCCATGTATTTATATCATCTTTAATTTCTTTCATCAATGTCATATAGTTTTCAGTTTACATATCACTATTAGTATATAGTGATGCATATACTGAATATTTTGATTTCGTGTCCTACAACCTTATCAGTTCAAGTATTAATTCTAACAGTTTTTGGTGGTTTCTTTAGGATTTTCTATACATAATGTCGTGTCATCTGCAAATAGTGATGGTTTTACTTTCCTGATTTGAACACTCCTCATTTCTCTTTTTGGCTAACTTCTCTGAGTAAGACTTTCAGTAGTACTATGTTGAGTAAAAGTGGCAAGAATAGACATCCTTATATTGTTACTAATCTTAAAGGAAAAGTATTAACTCTTAAAAATTGAGTATGATGTCAGCTGTGGGCTCCAAATGATTTCTTTTGCATAGAAATTAAATACTACTGATTATATTAGATATCTAGCATACTTTTATGAAGTGAGACTTGTTATGCTGTGTAGTTTATGCCCAACTTGAATGATAACCAGATTCCTCATTGTTTCACTCACCAAATATTCCTCTTTGACTTAGATTCTTACTAACTCAGAGGGGGATATTTTTTCTAGCTTGTCAATGCAGTGTGTACCTTTTTAAAATAACTGTATGTGATGATGGGGCAGCCCCATCCTTGGGGTCACTTTATTTTCAGTTAAAACTATTCAAAACTTTCATTAAGTTTGGGAATTAACAATCTGAGAGGTCTGTCATTTAAAAGCCTTCTGGAATAGATGATAATATTGTTGTACATTGAAAAAAATTTCAGAATAATGTGAAATGAAAAGACAAAAATAGAAGGGAATATTTCACCTATACTCAAAAAGTGATGGGGCAGCCCCATCCTTGGGGTCACTTTATTTTCAGTTAAAACTATTCAAAACTTTCATTAAGTTTGGGAATTAACATCTGAGAGGTCTGTCATTTAAAAGCCTTCTGGAATAGATGATAATATTGTTGTACATTGAAAAAAATTTCAGAGTAATGTGAAATGAAAAGACAAAAATAGAAGGGAATATTTCACCTATACTCAAAAAAGAACATTTCACAACTCATAAAATGCATCAAATAAAGTGAGAAAGGTATAATCTGGTCTAAATAGAAATTTTGAAAATATGGCATGATATAGTTGGAAGTAAAGCAAGAAATGTCCCAGTATTATTCTCTGACATGTAGGCACAAGCCCTGGAGATTATACAGACAAGAAATCCCCAAGTTGGAGAACATTTCCCCACTGCCACAGGTCGTCAGTGGGGTGGAGGTAGAGGGAAGCCTGTGCATTGCCAGTATTTTTCCACTAACCTCACTTATTAACTCACAGGTGTTAGGTGTGGAGGTGAGTGAATTGTGTGAGATGGAAAAGAATATTCCCAAAGCCAACTTTGCAGTTTCAGAACAAAGATAACTTTGGGAGAAAAGTGTACTGATCTAGGAACCAATAATGACAATTAAACATTTTCTTCAATTAAACTATTTCCTAAATGGCATTCCCACCAAAGTGCTGGTTCAGAAGCAAAAAATGTGTTATAAGTTGCCAACACAAAAGTCTCAAGCAACTGAAGAAAAATCACACAAACAAACGAAGCAGAATAAAACAAAAACTCAGACTGTAGCTCCCTTTGGTGTCCTATTAACACTATTGACTGGCAAATAAAACATGGTCTAGTAATGTCTCCCTCTCAAGCCTAAGGGAAAGGTTCATACAATGCACAAGTAAACAAATAGTGAAGTCAAGGAAATCACAACTACATTATTCTGAAACAGATAAGTGGAGAAATAACCATTTATTCTAAAACATACACATAGAAAAAATATTGTTATCTAAAACTGTCAAAAAGACTTCAGGTACATATTACAAAAGGTACAGAGAATGTCAGAAATGGAAAACAATATTTGGAAATTGCAATATATAACAAAGAATTAAATAATATGTGTCTTTACTTTCAAGGAATGTTGCAAATGCACTAACTCTATGAAACATGCTGAAACATGGGTTAATAAAGCACTAAGGTGATTTTTTACTTGATTATCTAATTTTTTCAGTTGGAAGATACTGCTTTACAATGTTTTGGTGGTCTTTGCCATATATCAACATAAATCAGTCATAATTATTTTTGTATATATATTTATATCCTCTTTCCTGGGGCTTTCCAGGTGACTCAATTGTAAAGAAGCCACGTGTCAAGCAAGAGACACAGGTTCAACTCCTGGGTTGGGAAGATCCTCTGGGAAGGAAATGGCAACTTACTCCAGTATTCTCGGCTGGGAAATCCCATGGACAGAGGAGCCTGGCGGGCTACAGTCCATGGGGTCACAGAGTCAGACACAACTCAGTGCCTAAACAACAACAGTAGCCCTCTTTCTTGAGCTTTTCTTCCCTGCATTAGGCAAAACAAAGAAAAACTATGGAGAAAAATAGTACTAATGAGATTCTATAATTTAATCAGAACCACTTATATACAGAAGACTCTAATAATGGTATGTAAAAATAACTTCAGAAAAATTATACAAAATGAAGGTGTGGACAAAGAGATAAAAACCATTATAGATAGGTATAAAGATAAGGTATTGGGGATCCAAAATATGGTATTCTTTGAAAAATGACTAGGATAAATTGACCAGGAAAATACCCTCATGGTTATAATAGAGGGCTTCCACATAAATATGACATGTTAGCCTCATGTTTCTATCCTCCCTTACATAAAACTGCACCTAAATTGTATTACAGTAATGAAAAGTGGTAGTGAAAGTCCATACGGACAAAAGAATTTGAATCCAGACACCAGTGACAAAAGAGCCCAGTGAAGTTTGGGAAGAAGGAAAGCTAATGAATTACAATGTTCTGCCATAGAACGTAATATTGAAGAGAGGTTCAGAACTGGGGCAAACCATGAAGTCAAAAGTAAAGTCCTTGTTTCAGGCATCCGAAGACCACCCACACTTTTGATGACTCACTAGAAGGAGTATCAGGGCTCAGGATATAATTGTACTCACAGTGAAGATTTATTACAGTGATACAAGAAGGACCAGTAGGAAAATCATAGGTGGAGTCTGGAGGAATAAATGCACAGGTTTCCTACATTCAATCCTCTGTCACACAGAGCACACATTCCTGCCATTGGGGAAAATGCAGCAACATGTATGTTTCTGCCCAGGGAAGCCTGTTTAAGACTAACAGCTGGGGTTTTTACTGAGGGCCGGTCATGTAAGCAAATTGTGCCTAGCAACTATGAAAAGCAAGATTTCAACATAAATCACAGTGTTGTACAAACACAGGAGACACATCAAACTAACCTTACCACTTAGGGACAAGGGAATATTTTGAAAGCCAAGGTACCAGATGCCAGCCAAGGCCCAACCTTGCAGCAAGCCCTTCTAAAGACAGGAGCCTCAGCCTGCTGTGTAACATCTGCCCTGTTCCATCTCAACTTTTACAAAATTACTTTCTCTTCCTCCACTCCTTTGACAAATAAGAGAGGCTTATTCCCTGAAGAAATTGAACCAGGAGGTTTTAAACTGGGGATCAGACCTCATGGAGCACAAAAATGAGGCATAGGATGAAACGCAAGGAGAGTAGGCTAAAAAAAAAGTGAAAGGGTTAGTTACTAAACCATGTCCTACTCTTTGTGATCCCATGGACTGTAACCCACCAGGTTCCTCTGTCCATGGGGATTCTCCAGGAAAGATTATTGGAGTGGGTTGCCATGCCCTCCTCCAGGGGATCTTCCCGACCCAGGGATTGAATCCACATCTCTAAGTCTCCTGCATTGACAGATGGGTTCTTTACCACTAGCCACCTAAGAACCCCACACTGCAGGCACATTCTTTATCATCTGAGCTGCCAGGGAAACCCTATGGAGTTCCTGGGCCACCACTCCTAGAAGGTGAAAGATTCTACTCTAGAGAATGATTCCTCAAGAAAATTACCCTGTACTTCAGGTAAAGATTTTCCAATGAAAGAATTTTAAATATATTTAAATACATTTCTCTCAGTTAAATGGCTAAGTTAATTTAGTACACACCTAAGCTGGTTTGTCAAGGATCTCTTGTCTACAAACTGCCTCTTCCACGATCAGTATGGTTTAGATGGAAATGCTTCTTTCAGTACAGTGTGACCTTGTCCCTTGGACCAATCTGATTTATGTTCTGTGCCCAGCTTGAGTTGAATCCTTTTCTAGGATATTTCAATTCAGCCCTAGGGAAATATCTTGAGGTCATTCTCTTCCTGGTGTCTTAAATGATGAGGTGTAAAATTTGGAAACCATTGGCAACCACATGTTCTGCCATGTGGAGAAGTGTGCTCTCCAACAGAATAGAATAAAGTTCAACAACAGACAGGAACGGTGGCGTCTGAGTACCTGGCATGGAATGTGCCTCATAGCCAACTTGCCCTTCCTGGGGTTTTGTAGTCAACATTTTCCTGAGTTCTATAAGCCAACCCATTTGCCTTTATTCATATGCTGTTTAGGGTTGGCTTTCAGTCATTTGCAAATAAAAGTGTTATTACTAAACATATGACGATAATAAATCATTTCTGTTAGGTGAATTTTTAACTTTATTTTTAGTTTTATGCATTCCTCTGGAACCCAATGACATTTTACCAATATTTTTTTCTGATTCAGTTATTTCATCTGTAAAGTAAAAGGGTTTCACACTGGTTTTTCAATGCTCAGTGGGCAGTAGCAGTCACCTGGAAAGTTTGTGCATGTGTGCGCGCGTGTGTTTAATGTCCAGACTCTACTTTGCATACTTTCCTTTTCTTCTTCAAAGGCTGCAATTTATTAATCTATGGCTCAACTTGAATATTTATGCAATATGCTCGGCTAACCTGAGAGATATTTTTGGTGGTGAAAGGTTTAAGAGGAACTTAATTGACATTATGCTATGCTGTGATATGCTTAGTTGCTCAGTTGTGTTTGACTCTTTGCAACCCCATGGCCTGTAGCCCACCAGGCTCCCCTGTCCATGGGGATTCTCCATGCAAGAATACTGGAGTGGGTTGCCATGCCCTCCTCCAGAAACTGACATTATATAATATAAATCCAATCTATTTATGAATATTCCAAAAGAAGCTAGTTAAGTGTCAGATTTACTGTGGTTGTTATCTTTTACTCTAACAGCAGAAAAAGGACAAAAATATCTGAGGCAAAGAGAAAAATATCTAAAAGTTTTGGGGTTGTGTGTGTTTAAAAATTCAGAATTTTATAACTTTTAGACACATAGCATGGAGTATGAATTCTTCCTATATAAAATCCCCAGCAGATTTAGGAAAGCAAAGGTAATCAAGAATATTAATATTTTTTTCCTAATGCAACAGTCATTCTAAGTAAATAATAAATTTAAATTAAATTAATAAATTAAATAAATATTCATTTAACATCTCAAGATTTCAAGATTTGGGAGGAAAATATTCCAAAATCATGTTGACAACATCCATCCATGTAAACTGTCTTCTATCCAGAAGTAATAAAGAATATACCAGAAAAGCAATGGTGTCAGAGAAAAGTCTGGCTTTTCAAGCACCACCAGTTAAATGTTTATTTGAAAGTGAAAGTGAAGTCGCTCAGTAAAGTTCAACTCTTTGAGACCCCATGGACTGTAGCCAACCATGCTCCTCAGTCCATGGGATTTTCCAGCCAAGAGTACTGGAGTGGGTTGCCATTTCCTTCTGCAGGGGATCTTCCTGACCCAGGGATCAAACCCAGGTCTCCTTCATTTCAGGCAGACGCTTTACCCTCTGAGCCACCAGAGAAGCCCAGTGTTTATTTGGCAGCACTAATATTGATTTAAGGAAGCTTCCCAGGTGGCACAGTGGTAAAGAATCCTTCTGCCAATGCAAAGACACAGTAGACTCAGATCTTCCTGGGTCAGGAAGATCCTCTGGAAGAGGAAACGGCAACTCACTCCAGTATTGTTGCCTGGAGAATCCCATGGACAGAGAGCCACAGTTCCAGGGGCTGCAAAGAGTTGGACATGACTGAGCGCACACACACACCACACACAGAGCCATTTGTTGTCGGCAGTGCCAAGAGACAATTGCTCCTGAGTTAACACCTTTAAATATTTACCATGAACAATGACAATTTAATGATAACTCATTACTGGATAAAATTTCAGATTTCCTCTTTTGCCCAGAGACTCCTTCCGTGATGGTGATCTTTAGCCTTAGTTTAAACTAGATGTTGATTTTAATACCCAAATTTTCAACATCTGCCCAAAATGTGTACTTTGTTACTTCTTTAAACAATTTGATCTGTAAAACTGTTCCCCTTTCATTTAAAAAAACATTATCCTGACTCCAAAAACAAAATAAGAATGAATTAAATATTACTTGATCTTCAATAATTTTTATTTTTCAAAAGCAGGATGTTATAGTACTCATTTTATAGTGTTGTATGTTTTTTAAATCAACTTTCCTTTAGCTAATTAAGAAGACAGGAGAATCACTGAATTTCAAAGCCTGGAACACTTTTACATATTCAATCCAAATTCATATTATATGTGAGACAACCAGAGAATAAAGCAGCTAGATGATTTGCCCAAACAAGATTTTATCATTGTTATAGAAATTTTCCCCAGCTTATTTTTCTCAATAAACCCACTTAAAGTAAATCAAGAATTTTTCATGATAAAACATAGCAGAAGCTTTGTTCCTAACATCCATACATTTTCACAAACCAAGAAAAGGAAATTCTTTTCACAATTTTTCTTCAATAAAATATTTTTATTAAATAATTATTTAAAATAGGCACAGTTTTTCTGAAAAAAAAAAAAAAAAATGATTTCTCAGGTGATACTTTCCTTCTGTTTCATACCAAAATGAAATTAAGAAAAAAAGCAGTTGAAGAAATGATTTGATATTTGAAGTTTAAATGCTATCTGTCTCTTATACACATCTCACAATTTTTCTTCAATAAAATATTTTTATTAAATAATTATTTTAAATAGGCACAGTTTTTCTGAAAAAAAAAAAAAAAAGATTTCTCAGGTGATACTTTCCTTCTGTTTCATACCAAAATGAAATTAAGAAAAAAAGCAGTTGAAGAAATGATTTGATATTTGAAGTTTAAATGCTATAAACAAAATATCACATAAAAAAATTTTAGTTCCTTTTTTCCCAAAATGAACCTAAAGGGTTTGCACAGTTTGAATGTGACATATAATTCAGTAGAGTATGAATAACAAGCCAAATGACATTTACTGTTCCTTTTCTTGAAATCTAATTGAGATAATTTGAACCATCATCACACTAAACACCCCTGATGAATGCTTTTTGAATGGTGAACACTACTTGATTTCATTTTGATAAAGCAATGTACCTGCATTCAAATTTTATAATAACCCAATCCAGTTTCAGCATTTTTTCCAGAAAGGCTTTACACACTATATTTTTCCATAAAATATAAACTACAAGTCATGTATTCACCTTCCTAAACCTCATTTCCTCCTTTTCCTGCTACTTCATTTCTCAGACAGAGAAAATAAAATAAAACTGATGTGACACATTTAGTATTAACCTCAGCTATGTCAGCAAGAATATAGTGATGTGATTTTTGTTTTGAGGTTTCTTTTTTTCCTTTTGGAATGTGGAATGTTAGTTCATGCCGCAATTTTGTCCAGACTTAAATGCCCCTCCTCTATTTTATATGTCTTGAAGGACCCACAGAGTCTGAGAATGTGATGGAGGAGGCTTCCGTGTCTGGGAATGTGCCGGGGGAACCGATTATGTCTATTTTTAAATGTTCAAAATTTTTGTAGTAGCTGAAACCTGGAAACTAGACGTGAATTATCTCATTGTTGGCCCTCACCTAACACCCACTTATCCTTTCCCGCATGCGGTCGCCTGTGTTTCCACAGTGCCCTCAGAAGCCACCCTCACTTCCTCATTCATTCCTCAACCACCAGCCCCCAGAGCACTCTGCCCAAATGATAACCCAGCGGCTGGAAAGAGTTAGGATAGCTTACTAAAGGCCCAACTAAATTCCATTGAGTAAAGTAATTGGATGGCATCTCTGTGAGTTTGAATAGTTAAAGAACATCCACAGGAATGGAGACTAACATCCAATAAGACAGACAAAGAAACTGGAGCCACACACTCTTGGGAGACAGTTTGAGCTTTTGTCCCTTTAAATAACATTGATATACGAGAAATAAGCTGAATATGTTACAGCCATTCCATTTCCAGATGTATTCCTGATAGGATATTCATCCAAGATTCAGTTTGATTGAAAATAGTCTAACTGAATAAGCACAAATTGAATACGTGCCTATTCAGTACTTCCTACAAAAGAGGCTCTGTGTTTTCTAACTCTTCTCTGTCAGTCTCTTAATAAGAAATGTGTACGATGCATTCTCGTTTCTTGACGGACTCATAGTTTAATAAAAAAGGCAGACACTGACAAGAGTATGAGAAAAGGGCTATACTGGAAATACAGCCAGAATGAGCTTGGACCTCAGTGAAGGGACACCAGTTCAGCCTGAAGATAAAAGTCAATACTTTTGGGGGAGAGAGGCTTGGTAGATGACAGTGGGTGGATGACAAAAGGGGTTGGAGGTGAGAGGAGGAGGTTTTAGACAAGGTATTTAACTTCCATGCAGAGCACATCATGAGAAACGCTGGACTGGAAGAAACACAAGCTGGAATCAAGATTGCTGGGAGAAATATCAGTAATCTCAGATGTGCAGATGACACCACCCTTATGGCAGAAAGTGAAGAGGAACTAAAAAGCCTCTTGTTGAAAGTAAAAGAGGAAAGTGAAAAATGTTGGCTTAAAGCTCAACATTCAGAAAACGAAGATCATGGCATCTGGTGCCATCACTTCATGGGAAATAGATGGGGAAACAGTTGAAACAGTGTCAGACTTTATTTTGGGGGGCTCCAAAAATCACTGCAGATGGTGACTGCAGCCATGAAATTAAAAGATGCTTACTCCTTGGAAAGAAAGTTATGACCAACCTAGATAGCATATTCAAAAGCAGAGACATTACTTTGCCGACTAAGATCCGTCAAGTCAAGGCTATGGTTTTTCCTGTGGTCATGTATGGATGTGAGAGTTGGACTGTGAAGAAGGCTGATTGCCGAAGAATTGATGCTTTTGAACTGTGGTGTTGGAGAAGACTCTTGAGAGTCCCTTGGACTGCAAGGAAATCCAACCAGTTCATTCTGAAGGAGATCAGCCCTGGGATTTCTTTGGAAGGAATGATGCTGAGGCTGAAACTCCAGTACTTTGGCCACCTCATGTGAAGAGTTGACTCATTGGAAAAGACTCTTATACTGGGAGGGATTGGGGGCAGGAGGAGAAGGGGACAACAGAGGATGAGATGGCTGGATGGCATCACTGACTTGATGGGCATGAGTCTGAGTGAACTCTGGGAGTTGGTGATGGACAGGGAGGCCTGGCGTGCTGCAGTTCATGGGGTCACAAAGAGTCAGACACGACTGAGTGACTGAAATGAACTGAACACAGATGAAGGCATGTGATAAAGCACAGTACTTCAGGAGGATACAAATTGTTTGCTGTCCTGGGAACACATAAGAAACTGTGATTTTATACAGGCTGGAGAGATAATGTCCTGGGATAACATCATGAAGGGACTCATTTTCTCAGTCTATACAATGTGGATTTTATCTACAGGTGATGAGGAGCCTCTGAGTCAGTGAATGACTTAACCAGGAGAAAGAAGAGATTTTTCATTAAAAACAAAAATTCTGGAAGCAGTGTAGATGCTGAACAATAGCTGTAAACTAAAGTACTGGTCATGGAAATAAGAAAGAAATTTGGAATTTGTTTAGAAGTTCTCTATCAGTCTTGATATAAGGTATTTGAGAAAAGAAGCAAGTTAGGAAGAGAAATAATATGAAAGGAATAATAGCAATATTATGAGGGGAATAACAGGTTAGGGAGGGTTTTGATGAAGGTAAGTTTGAGGTACCTGAGAGATTTTGGGGGGCAAGTGGCAGCAACTGTACATGTATACACCAATAATGCAGCTCAGGCAAGAGTTTGGGTCTAGAAAGTGATATAATGAGTTGCTGAACAAAGCTCACGTGTCACAAAAGCATTCAAAAGATAAACAAAGCCCAGGTATGTGAGAAGATAACCCAGGGATGCTCCTTCCCTGAGACTTCCATCCATGAAAGCATCTGTTCAACCACATCTCTTAGCAGCTGCTGAGGGATAGACTCTCTGCTGCTGCTGCTGCTGCTAAGTCGCTTCAGTCGTGTGCGACTCTGCACGACCCCATAGACAGCAGCCCACCAGGCTCCCCCGTCCCTGGGATTCTCCAGGCAAGAACACTGGAGTGGGTTGCCATTTCCTTCTCCAATGCATGAAAGTGAAAAGTGAAAGTGAAGTCGCTCAGTCGTGTCCAACTCTTGGCGACCCCATGGACTGCAGCCCACCAGGCTCCTCCATCCATGGGATTTCCCAGGCAAGAGTGCTGGAGCGGGGTGCCATTGCCTTCTCCAAGACTCTCTGTCAGAGTTTTTAAATATATATAAATCCAGCTTCAGCCATCAAGTGCTCACAGTGGGAGGAAGGTGCTCACACGGGAACAAGCAATCAGACATGGAGAAAACATTAGAGGGGAAGTACAGTGGTTATTTAGGACACAGTTTGTCTTTCCTAGGAGTCAGAGTCATAAGGAGACAATATCACAGAAAGCCTCACATAGAAGGAGTGGCACATAGAAAAGGTCTTGAATATACTTAAATGTGAATTAAATGAAGAAGAAGAAGGCACTGTAGCACAGAGTTTAAAGTTTCACATAGCCAGACTCTCAATAGTTCAATGGTGCTAGAACACAGACCAGTGTGTGTTAGTTGCTTATTTGTGTTTGACTCTGCAACCCCATGGACTGTAACCCCCCAGGCTCCTCTGTCCATGGAATTCTCCAGGAAAGAATGCGGGAGTGGGTAGCCATTCCCTTACCCAGGGGATCTTCCTGACCCCATGGATGGAACCCAGGTATCTTGCATTGCAGGCAGATTCTTTACCATCTGACCTGCCATGGAAGACCCATCACAGAGTTTCCCCCACGAAAGGAAGAATGGCTAAAGATGATATGACGGTTAGTTTTTTATGTTTGTTAGCTTTGTTGAACTTTTACTTTTAAATAATGATGAATTAGATTAAGCTATGGTTTCTCAAAACCAGCCAGATAATTCTTGTTGTGGGAGCTCCCCTGTGTGCCATAGAATGTTCATCAGTAGCCCTGTCCTCTACCCACTAGATATGAGTTGCACCCTTACCCCATTTATGACAACCAGAAAAGTCTCCAGAGAGTGTAGACTTCTCCTGGTGGGCAAAACAACCCACCTGAGAACCACTGGGTTAAGTTAGCCACACTTTCAACCTCCCACATCACACATAAAAGATAATAATCTTTAAAGGTCCACGTGCCTTTTCTGCATCCTAGAATCCTGAAGTTTTTACCCATGCATCAAAATTATATTAATATTTGAATCAGGGATCATTGAATTATAATTTTCCAACTTCTGAACAAGACTCAACTTATACTTTCCTCTGATTATCACTAAGTGATTAAATTTAGCATTATCTATGTCTTCTTTTTTCCTTTCTGATTATTTTTTCTTTTTATTTCTATAACAAAAGTTACTTAGCATTACTACAGTACTTTATAGTCCTCAGAGTTCTTCCACAAAGAGAAACAATTAGACATGTCCTGTGGTTGTGACGACAGGGAGTCTGGAAGTTTGATATCGACAAAAACTTAGAATTGAGAGAAAATAAAGAAATAAAGACAGTAACTAAGGAACTAAGCTATACTGGGAATCCAGAAGAATGGAGGGAGGAAAATCAGCAGGGAGGTAAGGAAAGGGGACTCCTTAATAGACATGATCTTTTTTTTTCTTTCTTCTTTCGAGAAGCCTAGTAAGCCTTGAGAAACAGAATGACTCATTTTTATATACACTTGATATTCTATAAAACTCCATAATTACATTAGCAATGAAAACATTGGGAATGCATTGGAACAATGCTAAGTCCTCCCAGGCTCAATAGCTTACAAATCATTTAACAGAAACAAACATAGGGCAGTCATGCAACCAGGTCACCAGGTAAATAGGTTCCATCCCCAGCTTCTCAAACTTTTGACACATTTAAACCTCAATATCCTTTCATCTAAGAAATTTTCGGAAACATTTTAAGAAAAGCCAAAGGAAAACCTCTCTGCATTTCAAATACCTTATTTAGACATTGAGTAGTAAATGTTTTATTTAGAAAAATGATTAATAATCCTGCAAGACTTATAAAATGCTTGTGAGAGGGGAAAAAACAAAGACCTTTAAGTTGGAAAATTCCTCTTAAAGGAATTCTAAATGTTGCAAAGAACATATTGGACCAATTCTTTTTTAATTCTCTTTGCATCAGAGTGTATAACTCACATCTGGATTGCAACAGAGAGGCTGAGATGTTTACTGATCATCATTATCGGACTGAGAAAAATGTAACTCTGGTGAAGTGGGGTCCAGAGTGAATGAGGTGGCCAGCAGATCTCCCCGAAGGAAGCCCTTGAATCCAGCCTCCCATCCAAGCCAGGGAAGTGCAGCCAGACCATGGAAGCATTTCTGTGTAGAAGCATGGCTCCCCCCTGCAGAGAAGTCCTTGGAAGGACAGAGACTTCTCGGTAGTTAGTGCTTTCCCATCAATTCTGTCCCCTTCAACCAGTCTGCTTCTGGACCAACTTTCCAAGTTTGGACGAAATAAATGTTTTTTTTCTGTTCGCCTCCGTGTGAGCTGGAGAAAGTTTGTTCCAATCCTTTCGCTGGATTTGAAGAATTTACAGCTTCCTACCAGTAATTTGCGTTTACATTCTGGGCCTCAAGGCAAGATTTCTGAGACAGCTTCACTGGCCCCACAGACTATTCTCTCTACAGATCCTTCAACTGGCCTCTTTGAAAGCCAGTCCTGCCTAACGAAGAGTCCTTCCAAATCCAGTGCCTGGGAAAAACAAGGTCAGACTGGGAGATCCAGGAGGCCTCTGTGGGATACCCTGGACAGATTAGAAGCAGCAGAAGGAAACAGGAAGTAGGGGGAGAATACAGGAGAAGCCAGAAAGCTAAGCATCCTTTTCAGTCGCTTTAAATGTCCTTCTTCCTTAGTGCCTGGGAAAAACAAGGCCAGACTGGGAGGTCCAGGAGGCCTCTGTGGGATACCCTGGACAGATTAGAAGCAGCAGAAGGAAACAGGAAGTAGGGGGAGAATACAGAAGAAGCCAGAAAGCTAAGCATCCTTTTCAGTTGCTTTAAATGTCCTTCTTCCACCTTCCAGACGCCCTAGAGGAAGTATTGCCTTAATTCTATTTATTGCCTTTCCTTTTGAGGAAATGCTCTAGAGCTCAGCTGAAATCATTGTCTAGAAACCTGCCAGAAGGAGGCACTGCTAGAGAGGGTGTGAGGAACCAGAATTGAGCACAGCAGCCTTGTGACCTGAGGAGAAGCCCCCCTCCTGGGGTGGGCTCCTAGCCTTAGAGGAGGGGGCTCTCTTATTTTTGTGTCCATGGTTTCCACAATAGTATCATCCTGATCACTGTTATATCTGTGAAGAACAAACTAAAAAGATTTTCCTCTTAGTAAATGAGCTCCCCAATAAGGAATATAAGAGAATCTTTTCAGTGAATAGTCTACATAACATCAAGAATCCAGGGACGATTCTGCATGGACAAAACTGCCAATCCAAGGATCAGCTTCAGGCATTAGAATAAACAGCATCATTTATGTCCAGATGAAATACAAATCTCAGAATATTTTAAAAGACATCAGTATTTCTTGGGAAAATAAAGTGTTAACAAAAAATACTTAATAAATTCATGATGAAGTTTTATTTGCTTTTATAGTTTATGTTAGATTTTTTAAAATCTAGTGTTTATCCATTCTTCTAGAATTTAAACTTTCTCTTATTTGTCAAACACCAGATGTTTAAAAATTATTTCTGCCAATATTATGCTTTTAAACTTATATCTCATTAAAGTTCTCGTTTTTTTGTTTGTTTGTTTTTTTTTTTTCAGTATTAACACAGAGATCATGGTTTTTCTTTTTATATGTTTGAGCTTGAAAAAAAAAGATCATGTCTATTAAGGAGTCCCCTTTCCTTACCTCCCTGCTGATTTTCCTCCCTCCATTCTTCTGGATTCCCAGTATAGCTTAGTTCCTTAGTTACTGTCTTTATTTCTTTATTTTCTCTCAATTCTAAGTTTTTGTCGATATCAAACTTCCAGACTCCCTGTCGTCACAACCACAGGACATGTCTAATTGCTGTCTCTTATACACATCTATTTTGTGTGTTTTCTTTTTTTTTTTTTTTTTTTTTTAAGCTGTACATGTAGCAAAGAAATTAACCAGTTGTCTGTCTTATGAATGAATTTGATATTGAGTTTGTTTCATTCATCTTAGTTGGCTCCTGCAATGCAGGAGACACAGGGGACATGAGTTTGATCCTTGGGTCATGAAGATCCCCTGGAGAAGGAAATGACAACACCCCAATATTCTTGCCTAAGATATCCCAGGGACAGAGAAACCTGGCAGGCTTCAGGCCATGGGGTTGCGAGAGTCAGAAATGACTGAGTGACTAAACAGCAACAACAACATGTCTCTGTTGTTACTTTTTAATGGTATAATATATATGCCATATACACCCTCTTTTTTTTCTGAAAACCACTGATCTTTCTAGGGGTATGGTGGTATTAATATTTCTGTCTTATGATTATACATTCATATCTGTTTAATACGTATTTAAAGGCAGGAATTATATTCACCTTTACAGCCTTGACACAGTGTCTCAATGGATGCTCAATGAGTGCGTCAGTTCCCTCATGGTAGAGATTTTCTCTATTTTGTTCACTGGCTTGTACTTAGTACCTAACCAAAGCCTGGCTCTAGTTACCAAAAAATATTTGCCAAATAAAACTCAAATAACTCTCAAAAAAAAAAAAAAAAAAAAAAAACATTAATTCAGGCATCATTATTTTTATCTTTAGAGAAGAAATTCAGATTTTAAAACATAATACAGTGTTATCAATTATATTCACCCTGTTTTACATTAGATCCTCAGAAGTTATTTATCTTATAGTTGAAAGTTTTCACTCTTACCAACTTCTCTCTCTTCACCCCACCACCCAGCCCCTGGCAACCACCTTCAGCTCTCTGCTTCTAAGAGTCTGAATTTTTATTTAGATTCCATATATAAATAATACTGTCTTTCTGTTTCTGGCTTATTTCACTTAGTGTAATGACCTCAAGTGCCATCCATGTTGTCATAAAAGACAGGATTTGCTCCTTTATTGTGGTTGAGAATCACCCACATATTTTTTTAATCCATTCATCTGTTAACAGATAATGAGGTTGTTTCCACGTCTTGGTTGTTGTGAATAATGCTACAGTGAATATGAAAGTGATCTCTTCAATATTCTGTTCTCATTTCCTTTAAATATACACCCAGAAGTGGGATTGTTGGATCTTATAGTAGGAACCTCCATACTGTTTTCCACAGTGGTTGCACCGATTAACAATCCTACCAACTGTGTACTAGGGTTCCCTTTCCCCACATCTTCACCAACATTTGTTATTTACTGACTTGAAATGCCACCTTCACCATATACAAAATTCCAATGTGAATACTCAGTTTGGTTCCATGGATCTATTTGTCTTTTCATAAATCAATATTCTTTTATTCATTTCTTTAACAAACTTTCCTGAGCATATACTAGGTGCCAGGCATTGTTCCATTTTGGCAATAGAGATACAGTTTTTGGAGGGTTTTGAATAAGGGAATTATATGATATGCTTTTGCATTTAAAAAATGTGATGAGAAATGTGTTGAAAATAATTACAGGTTGAAGGTGTAGAACTAGGGTAACAATTAGGAGGTGAAAAACAATGGTAGCTTAAAACTAAATGGTAGAGGTGAAGGTGAAGACAAGTGGTAATACTATGGTTGTATTTTGAAGGTAAAACCAATTGGATTGACTATCACATTGGATGTTGAGTGTGAAAGAAAAACATGAAAGATAAGGTTTTTGAGCAAAAAACAGAGCAAATGGAATTGCTATTAAGTAAATTGGGAAGAATATGAAAGAAACAGGCTTGGGGGAAGTATCAGGATTGCTAAGAATTCTTGTGCATTCCACATCTGTACCACAGATGGCCAAGTTAAAATATCAAAAGCTAAAACCAATTACTATTTTGCTACAATGATTATAATATTCATTAGAGCTGTTCACAAACATTCCAGTTTTCTTTCCAAGCATCTGGTAGTCTTACACTTCCCCATCCAATTTGAATTTAGGTGTAGCCAAGCAACTAGCTGTAGTCAATGATGGCTAGTTACATGGAGCATTTATAAACTGGAGCCTCCATCATTCTGAGTCCCTGAACATCTTCGGGGAACAAACCTGCATGCGTGTGCTCAGTCATGACTGACTTTTTGCAACCCTATGGACTGTAGTCCACCAGGCTCCACTGTCCATGAGATTTTCCAGGCAAGAATACTGGAGTGAGTTGCCATTTCTTCCTCCAAGGGATCTTACCAACCCAGGGATTAAACCTGGGTCTCCTGTGTCTCCTGCTTTGTAGGCAGATTCTTTAGTGCTAGTTACATGCAGCCTGCATCAGCTGGAGCCTCCCCCATTCCAAGGAGGGACTGGAGGCAGGAGGAGAAGGGGGCGACAGAGGATGAGATGGCTGGATGGCATCACTGACTCAATGGACATGAGTTTGAGTGAACTCCAGGAGTTGGTGATAGACAGGGAGGCCTGACATGCTGCAGTTCACGGGGTCACAAAGAGTCGGACACAGCTGAGCGGCTGAACTGAACTGACAAGATATATAACATAAAACCACAAATACATAGCATTGCTTATAACTGGGGATGGGCAGCTAGAAGTTATTATTGGAAGTTGAAAGGATGATGGTCAATGCTATATACCAATGATGTCTTTGGTAAAAGTTTTGTCTGAAATAACTTGGAGAGAAGATAACATATAGAGATAATCTGTATTTTTAGTGAAAGAAATAAGAAAATAATGTTATCATTGTGTACTGGTTGCTGTTAGCTTCATTTGATAAAGTAGTATGAGAAATAGATGAGTTCAGAAAAGAATTGGCTAGCTTCAGGCAGAAGTAAAAACAAGTAAAATGAATAGCTAAAATCCATGAATAAAAAGGCTGAAAGAGGCTACTAATTCTCCTTTCTCAATTTGCAAAAGGAAATTTTAAGAATGCCTTAGAATGATAAAGTCCAATTAGAACTCATCAAGGATAAAAATGAAGGACGTAGCTTTCAAACTCACTGAAATCTCTGAATAGATCAAGGAGACAGAAGAGACAGTACAGCTAAAGGTTTAATGCTTATTATTTCTTCCAATAGGGAACAGGATTTAGTGAAAAAAGATTAAAGCACGGTAGGCTACCAGGCTTTGAGGTAGGCTCAAGTGGACACAAGAGAACTTAGCAAAATGAATTAATAGGTCTAGAAATGAACTATGTGATTATTGGCAAATACAACTGAATGGAACCTAATAGATATGGTGCTTGTTATGTTTTCAGCAGAGTTATACTACCAAAGAAACTACATAGCTGAACTAAAAATGGCAGTGGTTGTTAAAGAGTCAAAATTGTTACCAAACACAAGTTCATGTGCCCAATGTATCAGTTCAGTTCAGTTCAGTCGCTCAGTCGTGTCCGACTCTTTGCGACCCCATGAATCGCAGCACGCCAGGCCTCTCTGTCCATCACCAACTCCCGGAGTTCACTCAGACTTGCGTCCAACGAGTCGGTGATGCCATCCAGCCATCTCACCCTCTGTTGTCCCCTTTTTCTCCTGCCCCCAATCCCTCCCAGCATCAGAGTCTTTTCCAATGAGTCAACTCTTCGCAT
>SJYT01052449.1:11608-28424 GCA_006410635.1 Cephalophus harveyi | reverse complement strand
CATCCATACATGACCACAGGAAAAACCATAGCCTTGACTAGACGGACCTTTGTTGGCAAAATGATGTCTCTGCTTTTCAATATGCTATCTAGGTTGGTCATAACTTTCCTTCCAAGGAGTAAGCGTCTTTTAATTTCATGGCTGCAATCACCATCTGCAGTGATTTTGGAGCCCCCCCAAAAAAGTCTGACACTGTTTCCACTGTTTCCCCATCTATTTCCCATGAAGTGATGGGACCAGATGTATAGTGAGGTCAAATAAACTAAAACATCAGAGTTTGGAGTAGAGAAAGGTTTATTGCAGGATGAAGCAAGAGAACAGGTAGCTCATGCCCAGAAACCCCAAACTCCCCAGTGGTTTTGGGAGATAAGTTTTTAATGGGTAGAATTTGGGGTGAGAGCTCCAGGGTATACAATTTCTTCCGACTGATTGGTGGTAAAGTAACAGGGCAGTCCTTCAGGGATCTTGTGCTCAGCCTGAAGTTACCATCCTTCACCTGGGTGGGGGCCTTAATTCCTACAGAAGAACTCAAAGATATTGTTATACGTATCCCTTCAAGAGGAAGCAGGACCCTGCCCCAAGGCGCACTATTGTTTAACTGTTCCTCCCCTATCTCTGCATCCCCTCTCTTCCCTAATTAGCAACTGTTTGAACCTGCCCTTTGGGACTCAGAGAAGGACAGGGAGGCTGAATGAAGCCTATTTTCTACAAATAAGAACTAAAGGACATGGAAAGGATTTGTACCCAGGAGCCCCATTGGATCCTGACCAGTTTCAAAATGTTCTTAGGTCCTCTTGGTTATGAAGCAGATTGATAAAACTGCTCAGTAGCCAATGACAGACAAATTTCCCAGTATATATTTTGATTACCTTGATGAATAATGGAAAGGAAATAAAATTCTAGAGCAAATGATTCAAAAGATATTGGAAACAGGAAGGAGGCTCTTCCAGTGAGCAGAGTTGAAATATAAATCAAGGAATGTTCCTCACTGTCAGCATAGGCCTAACTGGATTTCAGAATCGCTATGGACCTGTGTATTGTCACCGTGCTTATATAACTTATAGGTAGGGTACATCATGAGAAACGCTGGGCTGGATGAAGCACAAGCTGGAATCAAGATTCCCGGGAGAAATATCAATAACCTCAGATATGCAGATGACACCACCCTTATGGCAGAAAGTGAAGAACTAAAGAGCCTTTTGATGAAAGTGAAAGAGGAAAGTGAAAATTTTGGCTTAAAGCTCAACATTCAGAAAACTAAGATCATGGCATCTTGTCCCATCACTTCATGGCAAATAGGAAAACAGTGGAAAGAGTGGCAGACTTTATTTTGGGGGGCTCCAAAATCACTGCAGATTGTGATTGCAGCCAGGAAATTAAAAGACGCTTACTCCTTGGGAGAAAAGTTATGACCAACCTAGACAGCATATTAAAAAGCAGAGACATTACTTTGTCAACAAATGTCCATCTAGTCAAGGCTATGGTTTTTCCAGTAGTCATGTATGGATGTGAGAGTTGGACTGTGAAGAAAGCTGAGCGCCGAAGAATTGATGCTTTTGAACTGTGGTGTTGGAGAAGACTCGAGAGTTCCTTGGACTGCAAAGAGTCCACCCTAAAGGAAATCAGTCCTGAATATTCATTGGGAGGACTGATGTTGAAGCTGAAACTCCAATACTTTGGCCACCTGATGCAAAAAGCTGACTCATTTGAAAAGACCCTGATGCTGGGAAAGATTGAAGGCAGGAGGAGAAGGGGATGACAGAGGATGAGATGGCTGGATGGCATCACTGACTCAATGGACATGAGTTTGAATAAACTCTGGAATTTGGTGATGGACAGGGAGGACTGGCATGCTGCAGTCCATGGGATCACAGATAGTCGGACACAACTGAGCAACTGAACTGAACTGAACTGACGGACCTGAAGCTGCCCTGTGTCTCCTGTTCTTCCTTCTTTCTAAATGGGAATATTGATTACGGTTGTCCTCTGCTTCTTCCATCACTTTGTAATGCATGTATGGGAGAAAGATAATTTGTCTATCACATATATAGATCTGCAGGCTAGGAGAGCCCATATCCAGACCTGGTAAAGAGACTGGAGCATCACTCAGAGATTCTAGACTTGGGGTTGAATGCAGCATCTGTTGAACCGCAAGGTTCCGCCCTGGAGTCCGTCGCCCAAGACCACCAAGACACAGGATCGATGCAAATAGCAAGAGGATTTATTGAACCGGCGCGCCGGGGTTCTGTCCTCCTTAAGCAAGGAGCGAACCCCGATGTCAGTTACAGAACAGTTTTTAAGCACAAAAAAACACATTGGGCGGGGAGGTATAGACATATCATGATTGGTCACAATACTGCTGACCTTTACAAGGATAGGCTCGTGAGGGTCTGGCGATATAATTCTGCGGATAACACACAGTTTACACAACTTGTTTTTCTGACTCTCTGGAAAGTCAAACCTTCCAGGTCAGGGTCTGTAAGTTACAAACCCTCCAGGTCAGGGTCTGTGAGTCACAAACCCTCCAGGTCAGGGTCTGTGAGTCACAAATAACAGAGATAACCTTTCAGTTGGTCTGGAAAATCCCTAAATCTTACAGGTTACTTCCTCACATATCTAGATGGAAATTTTGAGTAAGAAGTTGCCAAAATTTGGTGATCCGAAGGTAGACTTCAGTGGTCATTGGCTGATAAAAACAAACTAGAAATGAGACATCCATCACAGGTGGAAGCTTTAAGAATATTTGATTCCCCCCACATCCCCTTCTTCCTCTGTCTGTATAAACGTACATAAAGGAGTCAGGAAATGCAACTCCTCCATGTGGTGAGAAGGAAAACAGAAACCCCAATGAACAGTCCTAATGACTACCAGAATCTGCCTGTTCTCAGCAAAGGAAAAGAGTTATCCCTGAGATATTCAACTTTCAGCCTCCTCTCTTCAAATAAGGGAAATGAAAGAGCAGAACCTGCCCACTCCCATTCAAGAGCTACTGGCAGAGAGGAGGAGTTAAGATTTCAATCAGAAAGGAGACTGGAGTTTTAAAATAGACGCACTTTAAATCATCCAAAGTGACCCCAGTTTTAATGTGGCCAAGCTATTGTCCAAGATACAATAAAGAGAAATTCATCTGAGCGTGGTCCCAGCCAGTGCCTAGAGGAAAATAGGATGGTTTCATATTCACTCCCGACTGAGTTCAGACTGTTTAAGAAACCAGTTACAGCTGTGACCCCGTTGGAGCCCTGCTGAGCAAAGATAAATGTGAACTCTGCAAACGATGGACATGGGAAATACTCATGGATGTGACAGAACTGAGTTTGAGAGTATGTACAAAAATCGCTTTAAATCTCCTAAGATAGTATAGAGTGATACCCAAAAAGTTTATAAAGGAACAGAAAATGAGTACAATCTTAAGAGTTTTCCCAAGAGATGGATTTCTCTGTCATTACTAGAGAAATACCAAAAATAGAGGAGCATAGAAATTGATTTTTGAAGCCTGTCTCAGACTCTGAATTTCCAAACAGGAAATCTCTTTACTAATAAGGAGTCCGACCTGGTGCCAAAGTCCTGGGGTAGAGAAGCAATCCTATGGTCCCGTACTTAAACATACCACCCAAAACAACAGGTAATGTACTAAACAGACGGTGGGGGATGCTGTATTCCCTCTGATGCAAAAGGTAAATTATCAAATCTGAGTTTAGTTTCCAGAAGCGGTATTCCCACCCATTAGGTCTTTCATGAATGTGAACAAATGTCTCAACTAATCAAAACAGATGTCCTGATTTGTTGAATATCAGAGATCAGAGCATGTCAGTTTTTTGGAGGAATACCAGGAGACCAGTTGTAAAGGTGTGTGAGTAGATACAGACTACAATGTGGATGAATTGGAAGAGTTCTATCCAGTCTCTTTATACTCAGGAAATGTGAATAGTCAGTTTAAAACGGAGTACAACAGGATAATCATCAGACACTTGCTTTGTTCTGAGATCAATTTGACTAAACTGTGGCACATTCTCAGCTTTTTCAAAAGTAGAGGAAGATCCACTATTTGAGAAACAAGTGTCAAGTGGATGATTTCAGGGGGGACTGGCTTAGCCTGTAAACAGCTAAAGCAGACAAGACATTATCAGAGCAGCTGAAATCTCCCACAGCTGCTTTGTCAGTTTTTGAGAAGCCTAGGGTGAGCCTCTTTCCTGAGGCCCCTTCCAAAACACACTGACAAGAAAAGAGAGTTCATACCCGCAGATGGGTAGGCCCATCAGCCTGCCTGCTGTGTGACTCGCCAGGCAAGAAGCAAAGGTCCAGGGTTTGCAGGAGGAGGTCCCAGCCCACAGTGAAGCTGAGAACAACAATGCACAACCAAACAAGAGGGTCGAGAAGAGCAACTGCCCATTGGTTAGCTTTACTTGTGGGCAAAGTAGGCAGGCTGTGGCAGGCCGTACCCACCAATCTGAAGTCAAAGGCATGGGTATCACGTGAAAGCAAAAGCAGGCCTGGTAGATCTTGAAAGCCACAAACCAGTTAGGAAGAGAGAATGTTCCAGTCCCACAAAAAAATAGTCACTGATCCAGTTAGGGAGAAGAACAAACCTGAAATTACCCTTGGTGATGGACACTCGGTAGCAAAAGATTGGGCTGTGACTTGGCGGTATGAGTCTCTCCTGGACCCCATGGAGGTCACAAAGTCCATAGCCTGGGTCTTCCTCTTCTGGGGACCTACATAGAAGAAATAGAAGGATAATTAAAACATGAAATTTTTGAGATTCTGAGTTAGAGACTCTAGTTGGAAGATCAGCCAAAACTTCAGCTCAAAAGTAAATCCTACATGGCTTCCTTTAAAGCAGAGACAGCTTCTCACTGGCCCATGGAGCTGCGGCTGGTGTGAGCAGTCAACCAGGGGAAGGTGAGGAGTTCAGATGGTTCTTGCCCAAAATTTCTGATCAGTTAAGCCCCTAGAGCTTTTGCCAAGGCCTCTGGAAGAACAGACTCCTCCAATAAAAGCAGATCGACACTGAAATTTCCTGCCAATAAATCACAGAACCTGGGAGCCATGTTATAATTGAGTAACAAAATATATTAAAATGTGACTTATTTCTACTTGAGCTTCACAGAGCCAATTCAAATCTCAATACATATATTAGATAGGTAAGACTCTAATCAAGAGCTACTCTTTTATATAAAAATATTTTTGTATTACTTGAAAAACAAGTATTAAAAAAAGAGACTATCTGCATGATTTTGCCACTAAAACTTTGGGCCATCAGTGACTAGTGGGTATTTGACTTCAACCAAAAGAGTCATTCTAATGGGTCAGTGAGTACTATACAACTCTTCGAACAAACAGCATCGGCCTTGTTCAGAGTTTGATATGGTTGCTGTTATTACTCCCAGGCCCATATATTTTTTTTTTTTTGAAGTATAATTTATTTACAATGTCATGTTAGTTTCAGGTGCACAGCACAATGATTCAATTATACATACATAAATACATATTCCTTTTCAGATTCTTTTTTCTTATAGATTATTACAAACTATTAAAGACAGTTCTCTGTGCTATACCAAATGTCCTTGTGGATTAGCTAATTTATATACAGTAGTTAGTGTGTATATGTTAATCCCAACCTCCTAATTTATCCCTTCCCCATCTCCCTTTCCACTTTAATAATCATAGGTTTGTATTCTGTGTCTGTGAGTCTCTGTTTTGAAAATAAGTTCATTTTTATCTTTTATAGATTCCACATATAAGTTATATCATATAATATTTGTCTTTGGTTTATTTGGTGTGATGATCTCAAAGTCCATCCATGTTGCTGCAAATGCCATCATTTCATTATTTCTTATGGCTAAGAAATATTCCACTGTAAATATAATGCATACCATAGTCCCATAATTTAAATACCGTCTGCATATCCTAGTGATTTCAGTCTATATTTTCATCCAGCACTCACCTCTAAGTTCTGTGCACCCACCTGCTTGCTTGATACCCCCACCTGATGCTCACAAGTCAACCTTGGTTTGCACGTCTCCTCATCCACTTGTGCTCTCCACCCTAGCCAAGGCCACCTCCACGACTCAGTCCCTTGAGCAGGGGTTCTGAGAATTACTCTCCAGAGTGCCTGATCACTCAGTCTTCATCTTAAAAATATTCATTCCAATTACTTTCAATTCTACAAACAAAACAGATTTCAATCTCACCCGCTTTTCATGAGCTCCATTGCCCCACCCTAAAGCCCGGTCCCAGCCTCCATCAGCCTCCCTCCAGGCCCCACAGAAGCCTCCTCTTTTGGCTCCTCTTCTTCTCCTGCTGCTCTCCATGCTATATTTCCATCACCCAGTTTTCTTCTCCCACAGAAAGTCTTTTTTTCAGTTCCTCTGTGGTTTCAATCGTCTTCATTATCTCCCAGTAATACTCTTCTCACTTCTTTTCCACTAACTTAGCACTGTAAATTACAGAAACATGGTATAAATACAGTTTTGCATGGTGGTTAGCAAAGCGTTCAATATATATTTGTTGCATAAATGAGAGGCATTGCTCCGTCTAGAGACTACACTGCAACAATGCTGCAATTCCATTATTTTATGACTGAGGCAATCAGCAGGACTTTGGATACCTCACTCAAGGCCACACAACTGGCCAAGTGGCAGAGCCAGAATATCTGATGCTTATTCCTAGTATCTCCTACAAGGCCACTTGAGTGCAATGAATTTCAAATATCAACCAATACTCATACATTTTTTCAGTCTATTCATTGAGTGCCTACCATGTTGGTACACAGGCCACAATGAAGAACAAGATAGACTGACCATTGGAGCTTTTAATTATGGAAATAGTTTCCTGGGATGAAATTAAGGGCACTCAACATCATTAATTCATTGATATTTCACTGGAATTGAAGAAAAGTTTATTTCCTCAAGGGAAAGAGTTTTCTATTTTATTCTGAATGAATTCAGAAAAAAAAATTCTTCCTGAGTTTAGTAATACAGTTCTGCATGAAAGCAAATGCATCTGAATATTAAAGAGCTTAAAATTGATAGTCAAGCTCATTTTTAATGTCTTTTTCCTACAAAATCAATAAAACTTATCAACAAATAGGTAAAATATTAATCACTCACTTGAATGTTTTGTTAAATTCAAGTTTTTGATATCACAGTGAAAAATTAGTAAATGTTCAACTTGTGTAATGTTTATCTGCATTTTTATATCATTTATATGTCTAATTTTTAAATAAAAAAATCATGTTTATTAATGGTTTTCTGTTCAGTTTTTGATTGTCAGGTCACCAGTTCAACTTCTCACAAATCTCTCTGAAAGATATTTTAAAATTTCCTTTTGCTTATATGCTAACTCACTTCCTGACATTTGCCTTTTCTTTAAAGAAAAGCTTTTTTATAGACTCTGACAATTCATTTTGCAAAGTGATAGTAGTAAAAAATCATGATTCTAGATTTGTTTTTTAACTCTTTCACTTGTATAAGAGCTGTCTCTTATACACATCTAGATGTGTATAAGAGACAGGGGTGAGCCTCTTTCCTGAGGCCCCTTCCAAAACACACTGACAAGAAAAGAGAGTTCATACCCGCAGATGGGTAGGCCCATCAGCCTGCCTGCTGTGTGACTCGCCAGGCAAGAAGCAAAGGTCCAGGGTTTGCAGGAGGAGGTCCCAGCCCACAGTGAAGCTGAGAACAACAATGCACAACCAAACAAGAGGGTCGAGAAGAGCAACTGCCCATTGGTTAGCTTTACTTGTGGGCAAAGTAGGCAGGCTGTGGCAGGCCGTACCCACCAATCTGAAGTCAAAGGCATGGGTATCACGTGAAAGCAAAAGCAGGCCTGGTAGATCTTGAAAGCCACAAACCAGTTAGGAAGAGAGAATGTTCCAGTCCCACAAAAAAATAGTCACTGATCCAGTTAGGGAGAAGAACAAACCTGAAATTACCCTTGGTGATGGACACTCGGTAGCAAAAGATTGGGCTGTGACTTGGCGGTATGAGTCTCTCCTGGACCCCATGGAGGTCACAAAGTCCATAGCCTGGGTCTTCCTCTTCTGGGGACCTACATAGAAGAAATAGAAGGATAATTAAAACATGAAATTTTTGAGATTCTGAGTTAGAGACTCTAGTTGGAAGATCAGCCAAAACTTCAGCTCAAAAGTAAATCCTACATGGCTTCCTTTAAAGCAGAGACAGCTTCTCACTGGCCCATGGAGCTGCGGCTGGTGTGAGCAGTCAACCAGGGGAAGGTGAGGAGTTCAGATGGTTCTTGCCCAAAATTTCTGATCAGTTAAGCCCCTAGAGCTTTTGCCAAGGCCTCTGGAAGAACAGACTCCTCCAATAAAAGCAGATCGACACTGAAATTTCCTGCCAATAAATCACAGAACCTGGGAGCCATGTTATAATTGAGTAACAAAATATATTAAAATGTGACTTATTTCTACTTGAGCTTCACAGAGCCAATTCAAATCTCAATACATATATTAGATAGGTAAGACTCTAATCAAGAGCTACTCTTTTATATAAAAATATTTTTGTATTACTTGAAAAACAAGGATTAAAAAAAGAGACTATCTGCATGATTTTGCCACTAAAACTTTGGGCCATCAGTGACTAGTGGGTATTTGACTTCAACCAAAAGAGTCATTCTAATGGGTCAGTGAGTACTATACAACTCTTCGAACAAATAGTCCAAGACAGTGGACCACAAGAGAATTCCTGGCCCCAGGGAATATTAATTGGTGTGAGTTCTCCCAGAGCTTTCCATCTTGAAACCAAGACCCAGCTACACCCAAATACCTGCAGGCTCCAGTACTGGACACCTCACACCAAACAACCTGTTAGACAGGAACAAGATGTGTATAAGAGACAGAATATTAATCACTTGAATGTTTTGTTAAATTCAAGTTTTTGATATCACAGTGAAAAATTAGTAAATGTTCAACTTGTGTAATGTTTATCTGCATTTTTATATCATTTATATGTCTAATTTTTAAATAAAAAAATCATGTTTATTCATGGTTTTCTGTTCAGTTTTTGATTGTCAGGTCACCAGTTCAACTTCTCACAAATCTCTCTGAAAGATATTTTAAAATTTCCTTTTGCTTATATGCTAACTCACTTCCTGACATTTGCCTTTTCTTTAAAGAAAAGCTTTTTTATAGACTCTGACAATTCATTTTGCAAAGTGATAGTAGTAAAAAATCATGATTCTAGATTTGTTTTTTAACTCTTTCACTTGTATAAGAGCAAGTGCAATATATTCTGAAAACTTTCATAATTTTTAATGCTACTGATTTTCTTAAAAAGCAAAATATTTGTGCATTAGATGAATTTAAACAGAAACAAGAATGTGACTATGTTCATGAAGATTTTGTACATAAATAAATGTTCATACTCTAAACAACATATGCATATATATGTATATAACATATATACAAGTACTCATGCATCAAACGTTTTTACTAAGAAGGGTTAAGTCTACTAATACCTAATAAAGCTAGATGTTTATTTATGGAAGCACTTTCTTTGAACTGAATCCAAGTTGCTAGAGTGCACAATGCCAGAAATAGACAGCACTGATGGGTAATGCGGATAGGGAAAAAACAGAGAGACTTCTTAGCTGATGAAAAATGTTAAAGAGATAGAAGAATTTACTTGTTTTAAAAAAGATAAGAAACAAGGACACTGGAGGTTGCACAGGGGGCTTACCCTGCTTCATTTTAGCATCAGGCCGGAGCGCCCTCCTTTGGCATATGCGTTGCAGAATCCCTATGTGTGAAGAGTCAAGTGAACTACTTGTTTAACATCTTTGGTGATATAATCCCCCAAGGTAGAAAGAAACACCAAGATTCCTGAGAGCGCTGCTACTGGTGTCACAACATCAAAAGGAACTTAGACGGGAATCCAGCTGCTAGAATTTGAATGAGAAGAAGAAACCGCTGCAGATTGTTTATGGAAGCACAGATGGCTGAAGGGAAAACAGCCTGCTCAGAGCTGGCTTGCCAGGAGCAACACTGGCAGGACAGCGGTTGCTCTCTGTTAACATTTCCCTCCAATTTGAAAGCGTCCTAATTTCACTGCTGGACAATGACTTGACACTATTCATATATGACTTGTATACAGGCTGTGGCTATAAAAGTTTGAAGTGGAAAACATCTGGAGAGAGAAAAAAGCCGTCCACCTAGCAGGAGGTCAGGGCACACGGTGACCTTTTGGAGCCCTCAAAAGAATTACAGAAGCTTAGGAATGGCCAAACAGTGAACGAACTGCCAAGCATGACAAACACATAATTTAAAAAGCATGGTCTGATTCAGGCTTATAAAAAATAAAGTCAGAGAAAAGTGTAGACACTAATGATAACTGTCTATCAAAAGCGAGAGTAAAAGTTCAGTGCACAGTTTAAATGGATATACAAAAATGATTTATTTAGGAACAATTTGAACAAGTTTGCATAATTGTTCACCAAAGAGTGTACGATTAAATACATAGAGTAGCTTTCATAATTCTATGCTGATTTTAACTTGTTATATTTTAGACAAAAAGAACAACTGACAAAGCAAAAGTAATGCATCATTCATCAAGTCTGCTTTTAATTTAGGAAAGATTTTTATAGTATACAATGGCCTGGTCAAAGCAGAGACTGAGGAAAGAAAAAAAGGGTGAAGACAAAATTCTCCAAACTGTCGATACTCATTTAATTTCCTAATTAGAGTTGTCTGAGAGGCCCAGCCCTAGAGCAAAAACACATCCCTGAGCACGTCAAGTAACCACACCCAATGGGAGGCCCAGACAACCTCGCAGCTGAGTGTCAGACACTAGAGCGTTTGGTTCCTGAAAGTGATCATTTTCCCGACTTCAGTCTAAACAAACCAAAGGAGGAGAGAAGATATAATATAACTTAGTCCCCATGCTGTTAACCAGGTTTTATATGAAGGGAAGACTCAAACTACTCTTTATTTAACTAAGCTAATACCATGTTATTGAACTAACATATATGTCTGACCATATGGGAAACTGGAAACTTCAAAAACAGCTTCAGAAAATCACATCACGATGTGAAAAAATTAGGATATAGTCTTCTACTGTGATTTTCAAGGAGTAGGCTCAGACATGAATGCAGATATGACCATCTACAAATCAGTTTCTTTATATTAACTTTAAATTTAAAAATTACCTTGTTCATTCTCAGGTTTTATTTATCTAATGCCAAGCCTTCAGGGAAATGGAGAATAATTTGTTGGGTTTTCTAGGCATTACCTTCTGCTCCCCTGTCTCCTCTCTCCCAGATTCCTACCTTTCATGATTTCATTTCCTCTCTGAATTCAGCCAGGACCCTACAGGACAGTGACTCAAAATGTGTGTTCTGGACAGTCAGCTTCAGCCTTGCTTAAGTGCCTAATAGGTGTTTGGAAGCCCTTGATCCTTCTCTGCTCCTCACCTTGAACTTCATCCATGAGACAGGAGTCCTAGAAGAAAGTGAGGCCCATTGGGAGGCCATGGAAGTTACCCAGGGAAGTATTGTTTGCATCTGAATGAGGCTTTGGTGATAGGAGTGGGCCTATACAAAATATTAAGGAATTTAAAATTCAAGATGTGTGATGCATAAAGTCTTCCAGACTGGAGCTGGGAAAAGGGAGGAAGGCAGCTGTGTTTGTGACTAATTGCCAGAACTTCAGAGACAAAGGGGATCAGAGCCGGGCTCTGCCACCCACCAGCTGGCTGACCTTGAGCAAGTCACCTTCTCCCCTGAGCCCTAGGGTCTTCATCAGAATGTTGCTGCTGGAGGGAGGAGTCAAGACGGTGGAAGCAGAGGATAAAGAATTTGCCTCTTCTCACAAGTATATCAAGAATATACCTACAAATGGAACAACTGTCACAGAGCACCTGCTGAAAATTAGCAGAAAACCTCAGGCACCAAAAGGGTCAAGAAAAATCCTCACACAATCAGGGAGGAGGAAAGAAAGGAAAAAACTGAAAAGAGAAAACAGGAAGGGACCAGCATCTCTGGAAGGGATCTGAAGGTGAGGAGAGGTTCTCGTACTCAGAAAAGCCTGTTTGTGGTGGGATTCAGCTAGGGCAGAAAGGGACCTTCAGAGGACCAGAGGGGAATGCAGCAACCGATCTGTGGAAGGCAGGAAAAAGTAAGAACTGTGCACGCGTGGTCTGTGCTGTAGACCTCTGCACCCCTGCCTCAGTTGTCTGTCTCCTGGTATGGAGGGGGGCTGGGTGCTGTACAGTGGGGTTTGGAGAGTGAACCCAGGGAAGGGACAGCTGCTGGCTATGGAGGAACAGCCTGGAGGGAGCTCCACAATCAGGCAAGTTTTCAGAAGAAGCTCAGGACACTCTAGAAGCAAGGTGCCATTGTTGAGTGGAATGCAAGAGGCAGACCCACTACTGCAAACCTCTCTCTGACCTACTAGCCCCTGACTCCATGGGCACTGGGAGGGGCACCCATCTGAGCAGGCTCACCAGTCCCTCAAGCCAAACCCCGCTACTATGCAGGACCTGGAAGGTCCATGTGTACTGTCCATGCCAAAACTTCCTCCAGGATCAGCCCTCAGCACCCCAAGAAGCTGCCAATGCTAATCAGGGTTGAATGCAAAAGCATGAGGTTCTGAAAGCAGATCCAGGAAGAGTACCACTGTTGACTGTTCAGAGACAAGCTGAGGGGACAGGAGTGAGGGACTGCACAGCTGGGAATGCTTCTAAAAGCAGCATGGATTGCCTTGGAAATGAGGCGCCATTGTAGAATGGCACACAAGGCATGGGGCCACCATTGGAAACCCCCTGCTGGCCCTGGGGTGGATTCCCACCAGAGTGAGCACATCCCAGTCTTTTGCAACTTTCTGCGGGTCTCTGCCACCACAGGCACTACACAGGCCCCAGCTATGGCCACTTTATCCCTCCCAGCCTGAGCAAATAAGTGCCCCAATCACTTGCTGCATTCCCCGGCTCTCACCTGGGCAGAGAAGGTATACCTGAGGTAGGCCCACATGCTGGGGTGGGCCCTAAACCAAAGCTGAGCCCCACTTGGGCCAAAACCAAAGCGCAGCCCCCACGAAGCGACTGTGCGACTAAGGAAATCTATTTAGCTACATAAGCTGAGGATGAAATCTAAGTATTCTCCTCAGTAAATCCTGCGTTTGTGGAATATCTGGATGGATGATAAGTGCTCCCACAGTCTAGCTTAAAGCAGCTTTGGACTTTGGGAAAAAATATACATGGGTGTTGTCACAGGCGAGTCTGTCTCACAGACTAAGCTGCCTCCGTAGGGCCAACAGCAGGTCCAGAGACCTACCTGGAGGTACTGGGGGGCCTCCTGCAGAGGTGCAGTTTGGCTGTAGCTCACAGTGGGGGCAAGGACACGGACAACAGAGGCCTCAGGAAAATATTATTACTATTATTTGCTTTGGGTTTTTTTGGGTTTTGTTTTATTTTCTTTCATTTTGTTCTGTGGTCGCTGTTTTGTGTCTCTTTGATGATTTTTTACTTAGATTTTCTTTTAAATGTTTGATATATTTTTAATTTACTATTTTGTTGTTTTATTTTTTCTTAATGATTGTTTTGGGGTGTTTGGTTTATGTTTACTTTTTTTTAGTTGACTGTTTTTGTTTGTTTTCATGGTTTCTTTTTGTCTGCGGAGTTCTTTTGTTTGGTTGTTATCTTTTTTGTTTGGTTGGTTTAGCTTTCTTCATTTGTCTTAAGTTTTGTTTGTCTGTTTCTTTTTCTTCTTTTTTTTTTCCCTTTTGGCTGTGATGCATGGCCTCTTGGTTCCCCGGCCAGGAGTCAAGCCTGGGCTTCTGCAGTAAGAGTGACAAGTCCAAGACAGTGGACCACAAGAGAATTCCTGGCCCCAGGGAATATTAATTGGTGTGAGTTCTCCCAGAGCTTTCCATCTTGAAACCAAGACCCAGCTACACCCAAATACCTGCAGGCTCCAGTACTGGACACCTCACACCAAACAACCTGTTAGACAGGAACACAGGCCCACCCATCAGCAGACAGGCTGCCTAAAGTCATGCTAAGCTCACACACAGCCCAAAACACACCGCCTGACATGGTCTTGCCCATCCAAGGAACAAGACTCAGTTCCACCCACCAGGGGACAGGAACCAGTCCCCAATACGAGGAAACCTACACAAGTCCCTGGACCAATCTTACTCACCAGGGGGCAGACACCAGACGCAAGCAGAACCTGTAGTTCCTCTGTAACCTTGCAGCCTGCAGAAATGAGACCACAAGCACAGTAAGTTAGACAAAAGAAGACAACTGAGAAATATGCTGCAGAAGAACGAACAAGCTAAATATCCATAAGATGAAATAAATGAAGAACAAATAGGCAATCTACCCAAAAAGGGCTTCAGGGTAATGATAGTAAAGAGGATCCAAGATCTCAAAAACAGAGGGCAGGCACGGATTGAGAAGGTAAAATAAATATTTAACCAGGAACTAGAAGAGTCAGACACGACTGAGTGACTTCACTTTCACTTTTCACTTTCATACATTGGAGAAGGAAATGGCAACCCACTCCAGTGTTCTTGCCTGGAGAATCTCAGGGACAGCGGAGCCTGGTGGGCTGCCATCTATGGGGTCTCACAGAGTCGGACACAACTGAAGCGACTTAGCAGTAGCAGCAGAAGAACTAAAGAAAAAACAATCAGTGATGAACAACACAACTGCTGAAATGAAAAACACATGAGAAGGATGGATAAGTGAGTTAGAAAATAGAAAGGTAGAAACAACTAAAGCAGAGCAGAACAAAGAAAAAAAGAATGAAAAGAAATAAGGACAGATGCAGAGACCTCTGAGATAATATTAAATGCACCAACATTTGATTATAGGAGTCCTAGAAGAAGAACAGAAAAAGAAAGGGTCTGAAAAAAATTTTGAAGAGTTTATATTTGAAGAAAAAATTTGAAGTTGAAAACTTCCCTAACATGGGAAAAGAAATAGTCAGCCAAGTCCAGGAAGGGCAGAGTCCCATACAGGATAAACCCAAGGAGAAACAAAGGCACATATTAGTCAAACCAACAAAAATTAAATACAAAGACAAAATATTAAAAGCAGTAAGGGAAAAGCAACAATTCATATAAAAGGAGTCCCCATAAGGTTATCAGCTGGTTTTGCAGCAGAAGCTCTGCAGGCCAGAAGGGAGTGGCAAGATATATTTAACGTGATGAAACGGGAAAACTTACAGCCAAGAATAGTCTACCCAGCAAGGCGTTCATTCAGATTTTAAGAGAAATCAAAAACTTTACAGAGAAGCAAAAGCTAAGAGAATTCAGCACCACCAAACCAGCTTTACAAAGGAACAAATAACAAAGGAACTTTTCTAGGTGGGAAACATAAAAGAAGAAAAAGCCCTACCAAAAAAAAAATTTAAGAAAATGTAATGGGGCCATATATATATTAATAATTGCCTTAAGTATACATGGATTAAATGTGGAGGCTCAAAAGGGAGGGGATATATTTATATCTATGGCTGATTCATGGTTGAGGTTTGACAGAAAATAGCAAAATTCTGTAAAGCAATTATCCTTCAATAAAAATAAATTAATTAATTTTTAAAAATGTAATTGGAACATATATATCAATAATTACCTTAAGTGTAAATGGATTAAATGCTCCAACCAAAAGGCACAGATTGACTCAATGGATTAAAAAACAAGAAACATATATATATATGTTGTCTACAAGAGACAAATTTCAGATATAGGGATACATGCAAACTGAAAGGGAGGGTATGGAAAAAAATATACCATGCAAATAGAAATCAGAAGAAAGCTGAAGTACCAATACTCACATCAGACAAAATATATTTTAAAATAAAGTCTATTACAAGAGACAAGGAAGGACACTACATAAAGAGCAAGGGATCAATCCAAAAAGTTATAATTGCAAATATTTATGCAACTGACACAGGAGAACCTCAATAGGTAAGGTAAATGATAACAGCCATAAAGGGGAAAAATGAATGTAACACGTTAATAGTGTGGGACTTTAAGAGTCCATTAACACCAATGGATAGATCACCCAGACAGAAAATTAATAGGGAAACACAAGACTTAAATGACACACTATATCAGATAGGCATAATTAATATTTATAGGATATTCCATTCAAAAGCAATTTTGAGAAAGAAAAACAGAGCTGGAGGAATCATGTTCTTGAACTTCAACCTATACTAAAAAGCTACAGTAATCAAGACAGTATGGTACTGGCAGAGAAAGAAATATAAATGGAACTGGATAGAAAGCAAAGATAGAGATCCACACAGCTGTGGTCACCTAAATTATAACAAAGGAGGCAAGAATACACAATGGAGAAAAGACAGTCTCTTCAACAAGTGGTGCTGGGAAAACTGAATCAGTCCTGTAGAGTTCAGTTGCTCAGTCGTGTCCAACTCTTTGCAACCCCATGAATCACAGCACGCCAGGCCTCCCTGTCCATCACCAACGCCCAGAGTTCACTCAGACTCACATCCATCGAGTCTGTGATGCCATCGAGCCATCTCATCCTTGGTCGTCCCGTTCTCCTCCTGCCCCCAATCCCTCCCAACATAAGAGTCTTTTCCAATGAGTCAACTCTTCTCATGAGGTGGCCAAAGTACTGGAGTTTCAGTTTTAGCATCATTCTTTCCAAAGAAATCCCAGGGCTGATCTCCTTCAGAATGGACTGGTTGGATCTCCTTGCAGTCCAAGGGACTCTCAAGAGTCTTCTCCAACACCACACTTCAAAAGCAGCAATTCTTCAGCGCTCAGCCTTCTTCACAGTCCAGCTCTCACACCCATACATGACCACAATAAAAACCATAGCCTTGACTAGAC
>SJYT01052439.1:0-29436 GCA_006410635.1 Cephalophus harveyi | reverse complement strand
TTTCAAGTACTAAGGTAGCCACAAGGAAAGGCGTACCTCTTTATCAGGGGAAAGATGGCAGTAATCAAAGACAATTTCACAAAGCAGGTTGAGCCTTAAAAGATGAAAAGTAATTTGTTGGAAGAGTAGAAGGAAGCATTTCAGATGAAGGAACTGATAAAAGCTAAAAAGGAAGAGAAATTTTGTAAACCCTGAATAATGCTGCAGCTCATGCTTGGCATGTTGTTAAAAAGGTCCTGTTTGAAGTAGAGAAGAGAATGTATGGTGACTTTATATGTCTGTCCTGTATTTTGTTTGGTTTCTGATTGTTTGCTTCACTGCTGTTTGGATTGATCTGTGACTGAATCTTTGAGCTGTTTGTGTGCCTGTAACCTGGTGACATCTGGTATTTCTCCAATGGTTTGTTGAAGTTTTTAGGTCATTGGAGGTAGTTCTTAAAGAAGTAAATATTCAGCTGAAGATTAAGATTGATTTAATCTGTTAAGATTAAGATTGATTTAATCTGTCATTTCATACAATATTTTAGATCTATGTTTTAAATGAGGATTATGTCTTTTATCTAAACATTCTAAGTAATTTTAACTAAACATGCAGATCTGTCAAGAGAACTAGACTTGGAAATGATAACAGTGGAAAAACAAGAAAAACTTGATGAAGACGAGAATAAACATGCACAGGTATGTAAAACTGTAAATTTCAAAATCTGGTGTAGTACTGTATGAGAAAATGTGTATCAAACAAGGCAGATTAGAATGGAAAGATAAGTTAAAACCCATCACGAATGAGTTGAAGCAGAATTTCAGTGAAATTTTGTGAGGAATGCCAAATTACCATTTCTCCTGAGGAAGATCCACTATGCGATAACCCTAAAGAAGGAGCAAAGCAAAAGGAAATATCTCCTAATCTCACAACTAATATACCTGATTGTGAGGAAAAAGATGCCTTTGGAGTATCTGTCTCTCTAGTATTCCAAGCATTTCCTGAACAAATAGAACCCAGTCTCCAAAATGTTTTTCCATGGTCTGTAAAGTCCGGGTCCCTTGGATAGACTTGTGGGTCATCTTCAAAGCTCTGTTTCCCTGAAAATAAAGTAGACTTTGAAAACTATCAACTAGACATGAACATGTGTTTATGAAAATTGAAGAGAGTTTTTATAATGATACAGAAAATAAAAAAGTAGGGGAGCCGGTAGTTATATTCGAAGTGAAAGACCAGGAGATTGATATGCAGATGTCACAAAATACGAGGCAAGATCCCACTAATTGGAAATTAGACACGGGACAGGCATATCATTCTAGTCTGTGGCTTGTCTACTCTGGTAAGGTGAAGCATCGAATTCAAATAAAAATTCACATTCCCCTTGCTGTTGTTAAAATACTGATCTGAAAAATAAAGCAGTACAGGACTGGTTCCAGAAGCCACTGCATGCAGATAATTGCAGCGCTAGTGACAATAAAAGCATGGAACCCGAATTAGAAAATGGGAACTCTTCTCCACCTAATAGTCACAGCACATTGAAGTGTATGTAAATGAAGAATTAGAGAAGGATATGCAGAGGTTTAAGAATGAAATAGACATGTTTCAAGTAGAGTTGCTGGCTCTGGAAAAAGAGAAAATTTAACTTCCAAAAGAATTTCTCATTTTCTCTTGTGGACAGGCATGTCATTCTAGTCTGTGGCTTGTCTACTCTGGTAAGATGAAACATCGAATTCAAATAAAAATTCACATTCCCCTTGCTGTTGTTAAAATACTGATCTGAAAAATAAAGCAGTACAGGACTGGTTCCAGAAGCCACTGCATGGAGATAATTGCAGCACTAATGACAATAAAAGCATGGAACCAGAATTAGAAAATGGGAACTCTTCTCCACCTAATAGTCACAGCACATTGAAGTGTATGTAAATGAAGAATTAGAGGATATGCAGAGGTTCAAGAATGAAATAGACATGTTTCAAGTAGAGTTGCTGACTCTGGAAAAAGAGAAAATTTAACTTCCAAAAGAATTTCTCATTTTCTCTTGCTTTGGTTTTTCTCTTTCTTGATGATGTGGTCCATTTTGATTTTCCATTTATGAATGAAGCGGGGTCATCCAAAGAGGTAATTGTGTAGAAATCTCTTATTATCTCAACAGGAATTCAGGAAACTATTTTCATGGCTTTTGCCCTTCAATCAATTCTAATACCTAATTCTTCTCCGTCAGTCTTCATATGGACTGGGAAACTCATTTAGCTATGTACCATGTGGTCTTCTGAGCCAGAATAAGCACCAAGGAAATTGCTTAAGAAGAATAATCAGCTAGGGCTTTGCGTCTTTTTTTTCCCTTTAACTCTGTTGGGTTAAATAGAAGTAATATTTCCATGGAATGGGAAGAATGACTGAGAGATAGGACATGAATATGTGTTTCCTCTAATCTCCTCATTGTGGTTGAATATGTGTGATCTTCTCTGCTTTCTGCAGATGCTGAGCACTTAGATTTCCAGCATGGCCACTTCAGGAACTTTTAATTAACAAATACATGTGCTCCCACATATGCTTTAATCAGCACTCTCAGTTGTTTCTTTTGAGACAGACCTTTCCATTATGTTGTTTACTAAAATGTAGAAAGTTTTGACATGTGTGATTTTGTTACATAGATTGTGTGTATGTGTGTGTGTGTAAAAGTTGCTCAGTCATGTTCAACTCTTTGCAAACCCTTGGACTGTAGCCTGCCAGGCTCCTCTGTCCATGGAATTCCCCAGGCCACAAAGAATACCAGAGTGGCTAGCTGTTCCCTTCTGCAGAGGATCTTCCTAACCCAGGGATCAAACCCAGGTCTCCCGCATTGAAGGTGGATTCTTTAATATTTGAGTCACCAGGGAAGCCCATAGGTAGTATAAACCCTGAGCAAAAAAGAAAAAAAAAAATTAAGTGTTTATCTACAAAGGAGAAGACTGAGTTCTGAGATGCTGTGAGATTTTTATTTCTTCAGTAATAAAGTTTTTTAAATTGTTTGTTTGCTCTTTTGTGTAAGAGGTGCTTTGACTGAGTTTGAACAGACCAAAAAAAGAAACAAACAAAAAAACTGTATGTATTCTCCTGTTAAAAGAAAAGGAGATGAGCCCTACCCCCAACTAAGGCATTGAGTTACTGTGCCAAAGTCATGCTTTTAACTTATCTGATTAATCTGATGAATTCATTTGGTAATCTATAACATTCAACGTTCCAGAATTGTATCATCTCTTTTGGTGCCCTAAAATGCTAGAGAGTGCCAGTTTAGGGGCCTTAAAGAAAACGTTGAACATTTTTTTAAATTTTATTACTGTTTTTGGTAAATAGTGGGCCAATACTAGGTAATTATTTCTATACCCTCTAGCTGTAACGTTTGATGGTTATTGAGTGTGGAATTGGGAAGCATTACTTGTATTCCAGAATTCCACACTAACTAACAACTCCTCAGTTTCATTCTGCTCCTTGTGTTTTGGTAAACTCTGGTTGATTTAATTTAGTGAACACTGTCACTGTTTTGCTATCTCCAGGATCGAAGTGAAAAAAGAATTGTAAAAGGCAGAAGGGAAAGAATAGCTTTAGTGCAGAGAGAAGAATGTTTCCTTTCTGAGGCAGGGAGGTGTCACATCCTCTACATCCGGCTGTTTAATGGAAACTCCAGGTGGTAAAGACCAAAGAGGACAGATTTTGTGTCTTTGTCTTTGTCTTTCTCTGTCTCTGCCAGTCAGATGGGGAAGACTGAATATGAATAATTGCATCTTATTAAGAAAACCATTTTTGAAATTAGGGGAATTTTGTTTCTTTTCCTCAAACAGAAAGGAGCAGATTTTACAAACATTTCAGTGACTTGTAAGTGATAAAATTAAAATAAACACAGAAATATTTTTATCACTTAAATTCAGGGCGTGCACTGAGTCAAATAATAAAATTAAAAATGAAGATCTTTATAATCAGTACATAGCAATTATTCTTAGTGTCAAACTTCCATTAAAGGTTGAAGAAGAAAAGAAGCACAAAAGTAGTGCAGTGGAAGTATCAGAGAACGTATGTAATGCCGCTGATGAGAGTGGATTGCTTCAGCAGAGAAAGCGTGGAGGAAACAGCAACCAGGAGTTTCCTGCTATGCAGAATGAGGGTTCTGATAGGTAATCCTATATCAGTATTTAACAGCACGTCCCTTGTTATTTTCCTATAAAATGATTTCTAACTTGAGCTAATGTTTGTGATGTACAGATTTTATATTTTACTAGAGATATAGTTATTTTTTAATATTCTTCTCCTTTAGCCTTATTCCTAGAGTTCCCTTGTTAACATACCACCGTGTTACATATGGGAATATTCTGGATTTGACTGCATACTTGCCTTAATCAGTGTGTTGTATATTTAAATTTGTTTTGTCGCTAATGAACATCCTTTCATTTCAGTTTGAGGACTTCTTTCAGTATTTCTCATGAGGCGGGACTACTGGTGATGAACTCCATCAGGTTTGCTTTGTCTGGGACAGGTTTTATTTCTCTTTCATTTCTGAAAGACAACTTTTCTGGAAAGAGTACTCTTGACTGGCAGGTTTTTCTCTCCTAGCACTTTGAGTATGTCCATGGATGGAGGCCAAATTGCTGTTGGTGGCGGGAGAACCAATGAGGCATCGGTCTTCCAGCCGTGATGCCACTGTCGCCGCATCATGCAGGTGGTTTAAAAGTGAACTCTCCTCCCCTGGCCAAATAGTTTCTTGGTTTCTTCTTTCATGGTCTGTGTGCCTCATGTCATTTAAACTACCACCTAAATTAAGTGTGGCTTTTTTCTGTGAATTCGCTTTTTGATTTAATTTTGGCTACACTGGGTCTTTGCCGCTGCAGTGCTTGGGCTTCTCAGTGTGGTGGCTTCACTGGATGCTGAGCGTGGGCTCTAGGGTGCTGGCTTCAGTAGCTGTGGGGTATGGTTTAGTTGCCCCATGGCAGGCGGGATCTTTCCTGACCAGGAATGGAACGCCTGCCCCCTTTACTGGTAGGTGGACTCCTAAGCACTGGATCACCAGGGAAGTCCCTAAATTCACCATTATTATATTTAGTAGCAAAATAAAAAATGTAGTGTAAATCTCCTTATGACTCCCATGTCTAAGAGTCAAGGTGCTTAGCCAGTGGACTCCAGGTTTTCAGTGGAGCCCTTGAGGTTCTTCTCAGTGTCTTTCCAGATGCATCTCTCTACTTTCTTCCATGTATTTTGTGCTCTTCCTTCCAGGTTCCTCAGAAACAACCCAGATGCCCTGTGCCTGATGTTTGTGCTCACATTCGAATCTCCAAGTAGAATGATTTTCTCCCCTTTCTGTTTCTCATGACCTCCTCTCTTCACTTCTTCTGCAAATCCTTCCTTATTTCACTGATCATTTTCATATGTCAAGTTTTATATATCATATTATATCATAATCATATCTGTGTTTGAAGGAAGAATTTGTTTTCTTGCATATGGTTGGTACTCTATAACTGTCTTGTGAATTAATCAATGACTTAAGATGGGTAAGAGTTGGAATTTTATAAGAATTGGTGGTTTTTTATTCTTTACCCATTGAATTATTAGAAAACATTGGCTTTTTGGTGGACTTTAAAAATTAGCGATCCTTATGTGCACAGGAAGAAAGTAAAGAAAAAGAACGATGACAAATGGACACCAGAAGAACGTGTGATTGCATCAATATTTGAGAAGACCGATTCACTGACTGGTGGTCTGCTGCATGTGAATGATGACAGTACTTTAAGGGAAGTGGATCATGGTGATCACAGGTACATTCTCCAGATTCCTTGTTTTTAGGTGAAGAAATGTTCACACTGAATACTTCTTCTGGAAATAGAGCAGCTGTATACAGTGCTCAGGCTAAGACAAGAGATTGTCCAACTCTAGCAGACAAACACTGCTGAGAGGTTAAGGTGAGGACGAGTGCCTTTGGCTGGAGTCATTTCAGTAAACAGTCCCCTTGGAAGCTGGACTGTAATGAATACATGTAAACATTCAGTAGGGAATGTTATTGGGACAGGCAATGAAGAACTGGATGGTAACTGAAGAGGAATGTGGAGTTCACAGGTGTTACTTGTTTTATGTGAAGAAGGGAGCTTTTAGAGTATGTATGCTATTGGAGGGAGAAGGCAATGGCAACCCACTCCAGTACTTTTGCCTGGCAAACCCCATGGATGGAGGAGCCTGGTAGGCTGCAGTCCTTGGAGTCGCTAGGAGTCGGATACTACTGAGTGACTTCACTTTCACTTTTCACTTTAATGCATTGGAGAAGGAAATGGCAAGCCATTCCAGTGTTCTTGCCTGGAGAATCCCAGGGACAGGGAAGCCTGGTGGGCTGCCATCTATGGGGTCGTACAGAGTTGGACACGACTGAAGTGACTTGGCAGTAGCAGCAGCATGCTATTGGAAATGAGCCAACAGAGGGCGTGTTTATTTAGTTTAGTCTTGCTTGCATTTCCAATACTAGAAAGCTTATTGATTGTATGACATTATCTTTAAACTATTACAGTAAACTAATTCTACACAATACTTCTGTTCATGTATAGTTTTATGGTAAGGGCTTGTTCACTGGTCCTGAAGTGTAATATTTCTATGTAATGGAATAGGCAGATGATTGCTTAAGTTAATTCTGTCATGAATAGATTTTCAAAAATTACATAATTGTGAATTTACAAACACTTAGGCTATACTGAATAGGATATGGTCATCCCTTGATGATTCTAGTTGATAGTAACATGGTGAGTAGCTATGATTTTGTAAAGTGGTCTGAAACCTCACATCATATTAACTTCATAGTTGTTTATAGATTCCAGGGAAAAGGGGAAGATTTTTTTTATATTCAATAGAAAAACACTGGAGAAGGCAATGGCACTCCACTCTAGTACACTTGCCTGGAGAATCCCATGGATGGAGGAGCCTGGTGGGCTTCCGTCTATGGGGTCACACAGAGTTGGACACGACTCAGTAACTTCCCTTTCAGTTTTCACTTTCACGCATTGGAGAAGGAAATGGCAACCCACTCCAATGTTCTTGCCTGGAGAATCCCAGGGACGGGGTAGCCTGGTGGGATGCCGTCTCTGGGGTTGCACAGAGTCAGACACGACTGAAGCGACTTAGCGTTAGAAAAACATTATTAGCAGTCTTTCACAAATTATTCCTTTTGCATGATAAAGATCTAAATGACAAAATCCGTGCTTCCTTTACTAAGCGTGTCATTAACACATATTGTGTGCTCAATACATGTATGTCAGATGCATGAAGAAAGAGCAGAATGGGTAAATGAATGCCTATTGATGAATTTCTTTACAGAAAATAAAACTTTACTTACAGTAGATTTGCAGGCTTGCCTAACTCTGAAGTCTTTTTAATTTTTGAGAAATATGTTTTAAGATTCAGAAATCATTATTTATAGCTATAGCTGCTACTGCTGCTGCTAAGTCACTTCAGTCATGTCCGACTTTGCGCGACCCCACAGATGACAGCCCACCAGGCTCCCCTGTCCCTGGGATTCTCCAGGCAAGAACACTGGAGTGGGTTGCCATTTCCTTCTCCAATGCATGAAAGTGAAAGGTGAAAGTGAAGTCGCTCAGTCGTGTCCGACTCGTAGCGACCCCATGGACTGCAGCCTCCCAGGCTCCTCTGCCCATGGGATTTTCCAGGTAAGAGTACTGGAGTGGGGTGCCACTGTTTAGATCTGAAATAATACCATAGATTCATTTGCTAGCATATTACTTAAAAAGGCCTTTCAATATTACTTTCTCAGCATGGTTTGGAAGAGCAGTGTTGAAGCCAGACTTCCTGGGTTTGAATTCTGCGTCTGTTGGTGACGTGCTGGGTGGGCTTGGGCAAGTTCCTCAGCCTTTGTGTGCTCCATTTCTTCCTATACTTATCTCCCAGAATAACTGTGAGGATTAAAATGCCTTTAGGACATGTCAGGTGTTTCTAATAATTCATGGCCCATACATAGGACGTCCTGAAAAAGCTAATATCTTGGCTATTCAAATGGATTTCTTTCTTAGAAGGACTGAAGGAATACCTCCCAGATAGGTCGTATTGCCATAAAAGTTAGTTCTTATGGAAAAGGACAGGTGCAAGAAACACTGTTACCTATCACACAAGTAACTTTATGTTTTTCCTTTTCCTTGGATCTAACTTTAATACTTTATTAATATTACTGATATATTTTCTGTGTCCTTTAATGCTGCTCTTATTTATTTCTGCATCCTTTATAGACAATTACTTGCCAATACAAAGAGTTTATATAAAAAAGAAAAGTTTAGGTATTGTTTGTATTTTTGAATATTTAATATTAGCCTGAAAAGAATCATTTGTTCTTTTAGGCCTGCAAGGAAAACACCGTATGAAAAGAAGAAGGTATAGTAAAAAACAACAACAACAACAACAACAATGAACTTTCAAAAATATTATCCTTGTCGAAAATACTTTGTCAAAGGAATAGTGGTAAAAAAGAAAATCTTCCTTTGTTGTAGAGAAGTTTACTTTGAACACATTTAGAAACACTGTTGATAAAGTTATCCTTTTGATAAAAATCTCTTCTTTTAAGAAATGTCTGTTTTTGTTTTGATATGGAGATTTATCACCTCTGTACACTTGATGTATTTATACATATTTTAAGGACATTGTGAAACAGTATTGTTTACGTGTAGGTCAAAGAACAAATTGATTACCTGAATGACCTGGATGACTTAACTCAGTCATCCGAGATTGATTCTGAGGATGGTGACGTGCTTTACTCTACAAATTCCACTTTGCAAGCAGAACCTCTCGACGTGGGGTGTAAAGGTAGGACCGCAGTGTAAATGTTAACGGAAAGCCTGTCTGTGTATAGAGTAGTGATATATGCACAGCTTGTCAGTACTGCTCTAGAGCGAGGGATATGCTACAGTGCTGTGCATCTCAGAAGTTTGTTTTGCATTAAAAGGACATGAAAGTGAGTGTATACTCTGAGCCACAGGCCTATGATCCTCTCACTCACTGTACCTTCTGTTGACTCTTCTTTCCTGTGCCTCCACCCACGGTCAGGTCAGCATCATTTTTCCTCCTAGAGTAAATGAAATAATCTCAGGACTTCTTTCCCTGCCATTCCACCTGGCAGAACCTTGGTCTGCACAGCAACTGTAATTATTGCCTCTTTTTAAACATTCAGGTCTCATCATGCTGTCCCCTTGCTTCAAGCCCAACTGTTGCCTCTCTTAGCTGCCTGGTTAAAGGTCACAATTGTGTCGTTCCATCTGGTTTTCATTTTCACCCTTCTTTCTACATGAATTCTAGAGTTCCATCTGGTTTTCGTTTTCACCCTTCTTTCTACATGAATTCTAGAATCAGCTTGTCAGTTCCCTAAAATGTCTGCTGGTCTTAACGTTTTCATTTTCCTTCAGTTCAAAATACTTTGTACTTTCTCTTTTCATTACCTCTTTGATCCAAGGGTTATTTAGATCCGTGTGATTTAGTTTCCAAATATGGAGAGTTGTCCAGAGATCCTTCTGTGCTCTTGCTCCTCATGATTCGTTAGGTGCATCCAGAGGGGCCCTGGGGCTAGGGCTGATTATTTCCTGCCTTGGAGGCCAGACCTTGCTGACTACCCTTTTCATTCTGCTGGTACCTAGGAGTTTTTCCAGCCTGGCTCATGAGAATTGATAGAATTCCTGGGACTGAGTGAGCACTGGTCACAGGTTCCTATAGTCTTATCAGATGGTTTCTCCCTGGTCTCAGGTGGTTTCTCCCAGATGGGCGCTGTTTGTTCCTCTGCTAAATGCCTGAGGGGCTCCTCCTCAGATCTCCAGGGTCCTTTTCCTCTCTCCTCTCTGCGGTTCTGATCTGTGATCTCTGCCCACTTTGGTTTCACCAGACTGTCAGCTTCATCATTTCCTGTCAGGGAGTCTGGCTGACTCAGCTTCCATTCCTTCTCCCCTTGTTGGGGCCTGGAAATTCCAGGCAGTGAGCTGGGGCATTCCTTAGGCTAACCTCGTGTGTTTCCAGGATCATTGTCTTTCGTTCCCTGAAGTCCTTTGTCATGAAAATCATTGTTTAATGTATTTTGTCAGCGTTGTTTTTACTTGATCCACTCAGGAAGGTAAATCAGTAGCTGTTCACTCTGTCTTGGTTAACACATATGGCAGCTGGAGACTGTCCACAGGGTTGTTCCTCCTACTCTACTTACTACTTCCTGCTCATCCTTCATTTCTCAATGTGATATCTCTTCCCCAGGGAAATCTTTCCTGGACCCAGTCTATGTCAAGTTCTGTTATGTGATCACAGAACTCTCTTTTCTTAGAGTATCTATCTGAGTTCATGTTTATTTGTCTTTGTCTGCTACTAGACTTCAAGCTAAACAAGAGCCAGGGGCATCTGTTTTATTTGCAGAGCTTAGAATAATGTCTTCCACATTATAGACCCTTAATAACCTAAATAGTATATTCAAAAGCAGAGACATTACTTTGCCGACAAAGGTGCGTCTAGTCAAGGCTGTGGTTTTTCCTGTGGTCATGTATGGATGTGAGAGTTGGACTGTGAAGATGGCTGAGCACCGAAGAATTGCTGCTTTTGAACCGTGGTGTTGGAGAAGACTCTTGAGAGTCCCTGGGACTGCAAGGAGATCCAACCAGTCCATTCTGAAGGAAATCAACCCTGGGATTTCTTTGGAAGGAATGATGCTAAAGCTGAAACTCCAGTACTTTGGCCACCTCATGCAAAGTGTTGACTCATTGGAAAAGACTCTGATGCTGGGAGGGTTTGGGGGCAGGAGGAGAAGGGGACGACCGAGGATGAGATGGCTGGATGGCATCACAGACTCGATGGATGTGAGCCTGAGTGGACTCCGGGAGATGGTGATGAACAGGGAGTCCTGGCGTGCTGCGATTCATGGGGTCGCAAAGAGTCAGACACGACTGAGCAACTGAACTGAACTGAATACTTGTTCAGTGTGTGGATGAGTGAACATGAAAGGCCCAGTCCTTTATACTCAAAAATTAGTCACATAAGTTTTTGTTTGCTTCTATTTTTGTTTTCTTCATCATGCAGATTCTGTTAGCTTGTTGAAAATTCAAGATACAATTCTGTCGCATGAAAGATTAGAAGATTTTCAAAGAAGCCAAAGAAGCCACTGTGAACTACTTAGGGGAGAATTTTACAGAATGAAAAGTAAGGTTCGTGGGCTACAGAAAGAGCTGTCAGAAACCAAAGAAGTGAAATCACAGTTAGAGCATCAGAAAGTGGAGTGGGAAAGAGAGCACGACAGCTTGAGGTACTGTACACCTCGCTTTTAAAGAAATATTTGAACTATTTTTTTCTTTTATACTGCAGACACATAGATGTGTTATAAGACTAACTTATCCTCTAGGATTTTACAGAGGAGAAAGTGTTACTAGTATTGTGGAGTGTGAAATTCTTGGAAATAATATAGCAGGTTCTTAACAGTGAATGCTTCTAATACCTTAATGTCTATTTTTCCAAATCATCATTTTCATGACCATACAGAAGTCTGCCATAATGGAAACCCCATTAGATATTTACCAAGTTGACTTTCAGTTGTTTTTCACTTTTCTGTATTCTATTTAATACTGCAAGGAACACCTTTTCTATACATGCATTTCTACCTTTCTAATTATTTTAGATACATTTTCTTTAATAATATTGTATAATTTGGTCAAAGTATGAGAACTTAAAACAGGTCTGTGATCTATATTTCTAACTTATTCTTAGGAAAGTTGATATTACTTTACATTCCCACCCGCAGATTTATGAAGTAGCCAATTTTCTCAAGACAAATTGAAACCAAACTTTTACGCAGCTTTATTCTTAACCCTCTGTCTGAAAACAGTGACCATTATTAAGTGTTTTTCATTGTATTCCCCCCACTTTTACTATTTTAAACACTGTGAAGAGGGAACGAAAGTTATTGCAGCAGTGAATAATCTCATGAGTTTCTAAGAAGAGGTTTAAATTTTGCAGATTCACCTTAAAGCAAGAAGAAGAGAATAGAAGAAATGCCAAGATGTTATATGAACAAATGAGGGAGCATTTAAGAAGAAAAGAAGACCACTATAGTAAAGAAGCTGAAGTGAAACAGCACCTAAAACTCACTCTCCAAGCAGTAGAAATGAAACTGAAGCCTGAAAGAAATAATCTGAATCAGATAGAGTAATCGTTGGTGAAATTTTCAAATTTCTAACACGATTTTATCAATATTATTTAGAATATCCCCTTTTTTTAAAAAAAAATGCCATTTATTTAGTGTCATTTTTTTTAGTGTTATAGGAAAATTTAGGTTAATTGTCAAAAACAAAAGAAACTCAAAGTTTCCAAAGAAACAAGGCCGGAAATAAGAATTGTATGATCCTGACATCAATACCCAGAAGAACTGTACAAAAAAGATCTTCACGACCCAGATAACCATGATGATGTGATCACTAATCTAGAGCCAGACATCTTGGAATAAGTCAAGTGGGCCTTAGAAAGCATCACTACGAGCAAAGCTAGTGGAGGTGATGGAATTCCAGTTGAGCTGTTTCAAATCCTGATCCCCCCTCCCTCTGTGCCTGTCACCCTCCAGTCCACCTGCCCCATGAACAGCTCAGAGCTGGCTCCATCTTCCCCAGCTGCATTCTCTCTCACAGCAGAGTCCTCAAGGACAGGTGTTAACTGGTGTCCTCAAGAGGTGCAGGAATTTTTTCCAGCAGTTGGTAGAAACCAGACACTCTTGAAGTTGGTTGTCTTTTCTTCTGCAGAGTTCTCGAGTGGCATCTCAGAGCAGAGGAGNAGAGCTGGCTCCATCTTCCCCAGCTGCATTCTCTCTCACAGCAGAGTCCTCAAGGACAGGTGTTAACTGGTGTCCTCAAGAGGTGCAGGAATTTTTTCCAGCAGTTGGTAGAAACCAGACACTCTTGAAGTTGGTTGTCTTTTCTTCTGCAGAGTTCTCGAGTGGCATCTCAGAGCAGAGGAGTTTGCTCCCACACCCGATGTCCCTCTCAACCATGGGCTGGGTCCCATCCCCGAGGTCCTAGCAGCATATCTCCCACAACGAAAAGCTCTCGGGAAGAGCTCAGCAAAGTAGTATTTGTAATTCAAAACCATTTGTTTAGAGCAGTCAGGCAGTGACATACGATGGCCTCATCCAAGGAGAGGCCTTTATTATTTTCCATAGGAATCGATCTCAAATCTTTTGTGACTCTCTTGGAGGAGCTGGACCCTGATTGTGGTTTAGGCAAGGAAGACCATGTGTGGTCCACCATCGACTGCGCTACCCGACCAAGTCCCTCTCCCTTGGAGTGAACGTGTCGCTCACTGCATGCACGTCGTCACCTTCAGTGTCTAAATCAGAGTCCGTTCTTGGCTCCGCTGTCATTTCTTTAACCAGTACCCTGTCAGCGACCTTTTCACATCATTTACTGTTTTTCGTTTTGCAAAAACTGTGACATCTGGTAAAGAATCCGCCTGCAATGCAGGAGACCTGGGTTCAATCCCTGGGTTGGGAAGATCCCCTGGAGAAGGGAAAGGATACCGACTCCAGTATTCTGGGCTGGAGAATTCCAGGACTGTATAGTGCATGGGGTTACAAAGAGTCAGACACGACTGAGCGCCTTTCACTTTCATTATCATCTTGCTCCAGACTGTGTCCTAAATCTGTGAGATCCCAGCTGGGATTGTCTCTCTATCTGGAACATCTTTTCTTCGGATTGATAAGCATCTGGCCTTTTCTAGAGTTCTTCACTGAATTTCAGTTGCTATTGTTTCTTGCTTCCCTTTCGGTTCAACTGTTCTTTCAGTATTCCTATGCCATTGCACAATTTTTACTGAATTACACAAAAACAGGATGTGGAGGGGAACTGATCAATGGTTTTGCTTGGCCATGCAATCCAGCCCCTTTGTGACTGAATATGATTAAATGGTGAAATCAAAAAGTGATCTGATCATAGTTAAGATGGTTAAAAATGCATATGTCAATCAAATATCCTTTCAGTAGGTACATTCAGTATATAATGAAGATTGCCCCCAATACTGCTCCTGACAGAACGTGGTCCACTGGAGAAGGGAATGGCAAGCCACTTCAGTATTCTTGCCTTGAGAACCCCATGAACAGTATGAAAATGCCCTGGGGATCAAGTCTATCCCAGTTTTTCAGGATACAGTTCAAAGGAGTGAGGCTGGAATTGTTAGCTCCCATCTGTAAGAGAGAAAAAAAGCAACCAGGGCCATTTTTCTACTGGAGGCGTCCCTCCCTGCTCTAGATGGGGGTGTAGACAGACTTTACACTAAAAGCTTTTCCTTTCTGGTTGGACTTAGTCTGTCCCTTACCAACGCAGGCACCGTCTCGACCCTCCCAGTTCTACCACCGAGATGGGGTGGGGATGTACCAGGGGTAGACCTGATAGCATCTCTACCTGATGTCCAGCTCTTCACCTTTAACCTTGCTTGCCTCTGATGCCACCCGGGGTGCAATCAGAGTAACCTCCCGGAATGCCTCCCAAGCTAAGACCACTGGGGGAAACATTCGTCACCTGAGTGCCTGTGCATGACCCTGAGAATATTCCTGACCACAATAAGACCGATATGAACATAAAGCTGAGATGTTTTTTTCAAGCATCACCACACCAATATGAGAGCCTCTTCTGGTCCACTAAGAGCCGGTGTTACCAAAGGAAAAAACCCATTGCAGTCCCAATCTGAGTAACCTTTAACCTCAGAGATGTTCTTTGAGCTAGAGCTCCATCTAATTTTTGAACTTCTGATTCCTAGCGAGGCTAGGCGCTTTCTTAACTACCAATCCAAGTTTCGGACCTAAGCCACTGTACACAGTAAGAGTATAGATCACAAGCCCCTTGAAAGTCTAAGATCCGATAGATTAGGTTAGTACTTCTAATTCCCAAGGAATTATGAAATGGTCAAAGAGACCGAAAAGTTTGACCAAGAAAGGAGAGTTCAGTCCACACGCTTTGCCCATTTCTGGTCGGTTTCCAAAGGAGACATTGGGTGCCTCTTGGCATTGGCAGGTCGGTATAAACCCCCGAGAGGTTTCTGCCATAAGTCGTGGAACCTCAGAGCAGGACTTCTTTCTTACATGCTTCATGCAGGGCATGTCATTCATTCACACAAGCACACCGTAGAGTTAGGAAAGCACAGCAGAAAACGTGTTCACTAAGAGAACAAAGAACTAGAGCTCCAAGCATCCTTACTTTGTCCAGAAGGACCCCGGACGAACCCCCAAGATGAAAGGTTGTTGTTGAATCATGACCCTGGGATTCTTGGCCCCTGGAGGAGAAGAATTCAATCCGAGACCAGAGACGAGGCTTGATCGCTAAGAGCTTTTGTAATAAAGTTTTATTAAAGTATAAAGGAGATAGAGAAAGCTTCTGACATAGGCATCAGAAGGGGGCAGAAAGAGTACCCGCTTGTTAGTGTTAGCAATGAGTTTATATACTCTCCAATGAATCCAAAGAATGTCTGGAGGTTGTAAAGACCTCACCAGACCTACTCCCATAATATACATTTTAAGATAACAGAATTAGCCAGAAGGTTTAATCCAGAGACTGTCCTCAGGCAGAATACATTATTGTTATATAATCCTAAGGGATGTAGAGAAGGAAAAAAAGTTTGTCCTTTCTTCCTCCTTGAGAATTCCAGACCCCTCTCTCCTTGGGGACCCCTAGGCTTCTTATCAACCTGCTTAGGAAATGACTCTCTCAGTACCTCCTTCTCAGCTGTGTCCACATAGTATATCAACTTGTCTTAGTATTTGCAATGAATTAAGAGTTCACAAGGGAGGTTGGTATAAAGGAGTGGCGTATCACTTAAAAGCAGTATATAGAAAGTCAATTCTGATTCTACTAGGATGCCCAGTCTATTGAGTAACCACGACTAAGAATGTGTTGTCCATAAATACTAATTAATTTAGCACCCTTAATCAGTCATATGGTCAGTATGGTAAAAACTCACCCACTGTTTCTTTTTTCATTCCTGTACTTTTTTCTTTTCTATCCTCACCTTGCATTTACAGAATATTCTCAGTTATCTCCTAGAATAGTGACTACAGGCTCTAAACTCAACGTGTTTGTTGTTCTTTTAATCTATACAACTGAGTCATTTGCTCTTGTCTCTCCATGAGCTTGGTAGGTCCAGGAAAAACAAATTCAAATAAAATGCCTACGCAAGTCCCTTCAACACTGGATGATGTGAGATAGGAAAACTACAGAACAGATAGAAGCCACTTCAGTTGGTTCATGTGGATCATTTTCTTCTCAGTCAATACATTTTATAAAATAAGGAGCAGTTATTTTATCCTTCAGGGTCCCTGGATTTGTACATTTATTGGTTTCTTAAAGATTTATTCTATACTGTACCCTGAAAGTTCAGTTCAGTTGTTCAGTCATGTCCGACTCTTTGTGACCCCATGAATCGCAGCATGCCAGGCCTCCCTGTCCATCACCATCTCCCGGGGTTCACTCAGACTCACCTCCATTGAGTCAGTGATGCCATCCAGCCATCTCATCCTCGGTCATCCCCTTCTCCTCCTGCCCCCAATCCCTCCCAGAATCAGAGTCTTTTCCAGTGAGTCAACTCTTTGCATGAGGTGGCCAAAGTACTGGAGTTTCAGCTTTAGCATCATTCCTTCCAAAGAAATCCCAGGGCTGATCTCCTTCAGAATGGACTGATTGGATCTCCTTGCAGTCCAAGGGACTCTCAAGAGTCTTCTCCAACACCACACTTCAAAATCATCAATTCTTCTGCACTCAGCCTTCTTCACAATCCAACTCTCACATCCATACATGACCACAGGAAAAACCATAGCCTTTACTAGACAGACCTTAGTCAGCAAAGTAATGTCTCTGTTGTTGAATATGCTATCTAGGTTGGTCATAACTTTCTTCCAAGGAGTATTTCTGTAAACACTCCCTCAGTTCAGGCCTGCATCACCTTGTTATTCCCAGTATTAATGCCTTCAGATTCGCCTTCCTCCGGTTATTCATACGCCCTTCAGATTCCTCCCTCCAATAGTGTTTAGAGTCACCAGTCTCAAAAGCACACGTGACCATAAGGCACTCTTAGTCACATTAATGTCTAGACCTCTTAAAGTGCCACTGATGCTCTCATAATCTGCCTTCTGCCTGACCCTCTATCTCTAGCCCTTTCAGTCCTTTGCTCTAGAATTCTGAACTGCTGTTGGCACCCTCGTCACTTGTCTCTCTTGTTGTTGTTCAGTTGCTCAGTCATGTCTGATTCTACATGGCCCCAGGGACCACAGCACACCAGGCTTCCCTGTCCTTCACCATCTGCAGGCGCTTGCTCAAGTCACATTCATGGAGTCGGTGATGCCATCCAACCATCTCATCCTCTGTCATTCCCTTCTGCTCCCGACTTCAACTTTTCCCAGCATCAGGATCTTTTCTAATGAGTCAGCTCTTCGAATCCAGTGGCCAAAGTACTGGAGCTTCAGCGCCAGTGTCAGTCTTTCCAATCAATGTTCAGAACTGATTTTGTTTAGGATTGACTGGTTGGATCTCCTTGCAGTCCAAGGGACTGTGAGGAGTCTTTTCAAACACCACAGTTGAAAAACATCAGTTCTTGGGTGCTCAATCTTCTTTTTGGTCCAACTCTTGCATCCATACATGACGACTGGAAAAGCCTTTGCTTTGACTAGACGGACCTTTGTCGGCAAAGTAATGTCTCTGCTTTTTAATACGCTAAGTTTGTCATATCTTTTCTTCCAAGGAGCAGGTGTCCTTTAATTTCATGACTGCAGTCACCATCTGCATTGATTTTAGAGCCCAAGAAAATAAAGTCTATTTCTGTTCTCATTATTTCCCCATCTCTTTGCCACGAAGTGATGGGACTGGATGCTATAACCTTCGTCTGTCCAATCCCTTCACTTTGGACAAATATCTACCCTGTGGTGTGTGTGCTTCTCTCCCCATCTTGCTACAGCCTGAAATTCTATCCCTCTCCTGCCCTCTGTTCCCTTGAACTGTGTAAGTCTGCCCTCAGGCATTATCTCTAGAAGAGCCATCCCTGACACCTTTTTCTACATTTTTCATTAAACTCCAGTGTCTAGTACTGAGCGGAAACCTGAGAAATAATTATTGAATAAGAGACACTGGGGCTCTGTATTCCCTCTCCTGCCCTCTGTTCCCTTGAACTGTGTAAGTCTGCCCTCAGGCATTATCTCTAGAAGAGCCATCCCTGACACCTTTTTCTACATTTTTCATTAAACTCCAGTGTCTAGTACTGAGCGGAAACCTGAGAAATAATTATTGAATAAGAGACACTGGGGCTCTGTATCAACCTAGAGGGGTGGGATGGGGAGGGAGATGAGAAGGAGGTTCAAAAGGGGCAATATATGTGTACCTATGGCTGATTCATGTTGAGGTTTGACAGAAAACAACAAAATTCTGTAAAGCAGAATTTAGAAAAAAAAAATGACTTTTAAGAGCTTGTCCTCTGCAGTCTAGGAGCGAAGAGGATAGATATGTAAAGAAATAATTTACAGTTCAGATCTATATCTATCACTAGGAAAATCTAGGAAGATACACTAGAAAATTTTTCAAGTACTAAGGTAGCCACAAGGAAAGGTGTACCTCTTTATCAGGGGAAAGATGGCAGTAATCAAAGACAACTTCACAAAGCAGGTTGAGCCTTAAAAGATGAAAAGTAATTTGTCGGAAGAGTAGAGGGAAGCATTTAAGATGAAAGAACTGATAAAAACTAAAAAGGAAGAGGAATTCTGTAAACCCTGAATAATGTTGCAGCTGATGCTTGGCATGTTGTTAAAAAGGTCCTGTTATGAAGTAGAGAAGAGAACGTATGGTGACTTTATATGTCTGTCCTGTATTTTGTTTGGTTTCTGATTGTTTGGTTCATTGCTGTTTGGATCGATCTGTGACTGAATCTTTGAGCTGTTTGTGTACCTGTAACCTGGTGACATCTGGTATTTCTCCATGGTTTGTTGAAGTTTTTAGGTCATTGGAAGTAGTTCTTAAAGAAGTAAATATTCAGCTGAAGATTAAGATTGATTTAATCTATCATTTCATACAATGTTTTAGATCTATGTTTTAAATGAGGATTATGTCTTTTATCTAAACATTCTAAGTAATTGTAACTAAACATGCAGATCTGTCAAGAGAACTAGACTTGGAAATGATAACAGTGGAAGAACAAGACAAACTTGATGAAGATGAGAATAACCATGCACAGATATGTAAAACTGTAAATTTCAATATCTGGTATAGTACTGTATGAGAAAATGTGTATCAAACAAGGCAGATTAGAATGGAAAGATAAGTTAAAACCCATCGTGAATGAGTTGAAGCACAAGTTCAGTGAAGTTTTGTGAGGAATGCCAAATTACCATTTCTCCTGAGGAAGATCCACTACGTGATAACCCTAAAGAAGGAGCAAACCAAAAGGAAATATCTCCTAATCTCACAAATAATATACCTGATTGTGAGGAAAAAGATGCCTTTGGAGTATCTGTCTCTCTAGTATTCCAAGCATTTCCTGAACAAAAAGAACCCAGTCTCAAAACTGTTTTTCCATGGTCTGTAAAGTTTGGGTCCCTTGGATAGACTTGTGGGTCATCTTCAAAGCTTTGTTTCCCTGAAAATAAAGTAGACTTTGAAAATTATCAACTAGACATTGAACATGTGTTTATGAAAATTGAGGAGAGTTTTTATAATGATACAGGAAATAAAGAAGTAGGGGAGCTGGGCGTTATATTCGAAGTGAAAGACCAGGAGATTGATATGCAGATGTCACAAAATATGAGGCAAGATCCCACTAATCGGAAATTAGACACAGGACAGGCATGTCATTCTAGTCTGTGGCTTGTCTACTCTGGTAAGATGAAACATCGAATTCAAATAAAAATTCACATTCCCCTTGCTGTTGTTAAAATACTGATCTGAAAAATAAAGCAGTACAGGACTGGTTCCAGAAGCCACTGCATGGAGATAATTGCAGCACTAATGACAATAAAAGCATGGAACCAGAATTAGAAAATGGGAACTCTTCTCCACCTAATAGTCACAGCACATTGAAGTGTATGTAAATGAAGAATTAGAGGATATGCAGAGGTTCAAGAATGAAATAGACATGTTTCAAGTAGAGTTGCTGACTCTGGAAAAAGAGAAAATTTAACTTCCAAAAGAATTTCTCATTTTCTCTTGCTTTGGTTTTTCTCTTTCTTGATGATGTGGTCCATTTTGATTTTCCATTTATGAATGAAGCGGGGTCATCCAAAGAGGTAATTGTGTAGAAATCTCTTATTATCTCAACAGGAATTCAGGAAACTATTTTCATGGCTTTTGCCCTTCAATCAATTCTAATACCTAATTCTTCTCCGTCAGTCTTCATATGGACTGGGAAACTCATTTAGCTATGTACCATGTGGTCTTCTGAGCCAGAATAAGCACCAAGGAAATTGCTTAAGAAGAATAATCAGCTAGGGCTTTGCGTCTTTTTTTTCCCTTTAACTCTGTTGGGTTAAATAGAAGTAATATTTCCATGGAATGGGAAGAATGACTGAGAGATAGGACATGAATATGTGTTTCCTCTAATCTCCTCATTGTGGTTGAATATGTGTGATCTTCTCTGCTTTCTGCAGATGCTGAGCACTTAGATTTCCAGCATGGCCACTTCAGGAACTTTTAATTAACAAATACATGTGCTCCCACATATGCTTTAATCAGCACTCTCAGTTGTTTCTTTTGAGACAGACCTTTCCATTATGTTGTTTACTAAAATGTAGAAAGTTTTGACATGTGTGATTTTGTTACATAGATTGTGTGTATGTGTGTGTGTGTAAAAGTTGCTCAGTCATGTTCAACTCTTTGCAAACCCTTGGACTGTAGCCTGCCAGGCTCCTCTGTCCATGGAATTCCCCAGGCCACAAAGAATACCAGAGTGGCTAGCTGTTCCCTTCTGCAGAGGATCTTCCTAACCCAGGGATCAAACCCAGGTCTCCCGCATTGAAGGTGGATTCTTTAATATTTGAGTCACCAGGGAAGCCCATAGGTAGTATAAACCCTGAGCAAAAAAGAAAAAAAAAAATTAAGTGTTTATCTACAAAGGAGAAGACTGAGTTCTGAGATGCTGTGAGATTTTTATTTCTTCAGTAATAAAGTTTTTTAAATTGTTTGTTTGCTCTTTTGTGTAAGAGGTGCTTTGACTGAGTTTGAACAGACCAAAAAAAGAAACAAACAAAAAAACTGTATGTATTCTCCTGTTAAAAGAAAAGGAGATGAGCCCTACCCCCAACTAAGGCATTGAGTTACTGTGCCAAAGTCATGCTTTTAACTTATCTGATTAATCTGATGAATTCATTTGGTAATCTATAACATTCAACGTTCCAGAATTGTATCATCTCTTTTGGTGCCCTAAAATGCTAGAGAGTGCCAGTTTAGGGGCCTTAAAGAAAACGTTGAACATTTTTTTAAATTTTATTACTGTTTTTGGTAAATAGTGGGCCAATACTAGGTAATTATTTCTATACCCTCTAGCTGTAACGTTTGATGGTTATTGAGTGTGGAATTGGGAAGCATTACTTGTATTCCAGAATTCCACACTAACTAACAACTCCTCAGTTTCATTCTGCTCCTTGTGTTTTGGTAAACTCTGGTTGATTTAATTTAGTGAACACTGTCACTGTTTTGCTATCTCCAGGATCGAAGTGAAAAAAGAATTGTAAAAGGCAGAAGGGAAAGAATAGCTTTAGTGCAGAGAGAAGAATGTTTCCTTTCTGAGGCAGGGAGGTGTCACATCCTCTACATCCGGCTGTTTAATGGAAACTCCAGGTGGTAAAGACCAAAGAGGACAGATTTTGTGTCTTTGTCTTTGTCTTTCTCTGTCTCTGCCAGTCAGATGGGGAAGACTGAATATGAATAATTGCATCTTATTAAGAAAACCATTTTTGAAATTAGGGGAATTTTGTTTCTTTTCCTCAAACAGAAAGGAGCAGATTTTACAAACATTTCAGTGACTTGTAAGTGATAAAATTAAAATAAACACAGAAATATTTTTATCACTTAAATTCAGGGCGTGCACTGAGTCAAATAATAAAATTAAAAATGAAGATCTTTATAATCAGTACATAGCAATTATTCTTAGTGTCAAACTTCCATTAAAGGTTGAAGAAGAAAAGAAGCACAAAAGTAGTGCAGTGGAAGTATCAGAGAACGTATGTAATGCCGCTGATGAGAGTGGATTGCTTCAGCAGAGAAAGCGTGGAGGAAACAGCAACCAGGAGTTTCCTGCTATGCAGAATGAGGGTTCTGATAGGTAATCCTATATCAGTATTTAACAGCACGTCCCTTGTTATTTTCCTATAAAATGATTTCTAACTTGAGCTAATGTTTGTGATGTACAGATTTTATATTTTACTAGAGATATAGTTATTTTTTAATATTCTTCTCCTTTAGCCTTATTCCTAGAGTTCCCTTGTTAACATACCACCGTGTTACATATGGGAATATTCTGGATTTGACTGCATACTTGCCTTAATCAGTGTGTTGTATATTTAAATTTGTTTTGTCGCTAATGAACATCCTTTCATTTCAGTTTGAGGACTTCTTTCAGTATTTCTCATGAGGCGGGACTACTGGTGATGAACTCCATCAGGTTTGCTTTGTCTGGGACAGGTTTTATTTCTCTTTCATTTCTGAAAGACAACTTTTCTGGAAAGAGTACTCTTGACTGGCAGGTTTTTCTCTCCTAGCACTTTGAGTATGTCCATGGATGGAGGCCAAATTGCTGTTGGTGGCGGGAGAACCAATGAGGCATCGGTCTTCCAGCCGTGATGCCACTGTCGCCGCATCATGCAGGTGGTTTAAAAGTGAACTCTCCTCCCCTGGCCAAATAGTTTCTTGGTTTCTTCTTTCATGGTCTGTGTGCCTCATGTCATTTAAACTACCACCTAAATTAAGTGTGGCTTTTTTCTGTGAATTCGCTTTTTGATTTAATTTTGGCTACACTGGGTCTTTGCCGCTGCAGTGCTTGGGCTTCTCAGTGTGGTGGCTTCACTGGATGCTGAGCGTGGGCTCTAGGGTGCTGGCTTCAGTAGCTGTGGGGTATGGTTTAGTTGCCCCATGGCAGGCGGGATCTTTCCTGACCAGGAATGGAACGCCTGCCCCCTTTACTGGTAGGTGGACTCCTAAGCACTGGATCACCAGGGAAGTCCCTAAATTCACCATTATTATATTTAGTAGCAAAATAAAAAATGTAGTGTAAATCTCCTTATGACTCCCATGTCTAAGAGTCAAGGTGCTTAGCCAGTGGACTCCAGGTTTTCAGTGGAGCCCTTGAGGTTCTTCTCAGTGTCTTTCCAGATGCATCTCTCTACTTTCTTCCATGTATTTTGTGCTCTTCCTTCCAGGTTCCTCAGAAACAACCCAGATGCCCTGTGCCTGATGTTTGTGCTCACATTCGAATCTCCAAGTAGAATGATTTTCTCCCCTTTCTGTTTCTCATGACCTCCTCTCTTCACTTCTTCTGCAAATCCTTCCTTATTTCACTGATCATTTTCATATGTCAAGTTTTATATATCATATTATATCATAATCATATCTGTGTTTGAAGGAAGAATTTGTTTTCTTGCATATGGTTGGTACTCTATAACTGTCTTGTGAATTAATCAATGACTTAAGATGGGTAAGAGTTGGAATTTTATAAGAATTGGTGGTTTTTTATTCTTTACCCATTGAATTATTAGAAAACATTGGCTTTTTGGTGGACTTTAAAAATTAGCGATCCTTATGTGCACAGGAAGAAAGTAAAGAAAAAGAACGATGACAAATGGACACCAGAAGAACGTGTGATTGCATCAATATTTGAGAAGACCGATTCACTGACTGGTGGTCTGCTGCATGTGAATGATGACAGTACTTTAAGGGAAGTGGATCATGGTGATCACAGGTACATTCTCCAGATTCCTTGTTTTTAGGTGAAGAAATGTTCACACTGAATACTTCTTCTGGAAATAGAGCAGCTGTATACAGTGCTCAGGCTAAGACAAGAGATTGTCCAACTCTAGCAGACAAACACTGCTGAGAGGTTAAGGTGAGGACGAGTGCCTTTGGCTGGAGTCATTTCAGTAAACAGTCCCCTTGGAAGCTGGACTGTAATGAATACATGTAAACATTCAGTAGGGAATGTTATTGGGACAGGCAATGAAGAACTGGATGGTAACTGAAGAGGAATGTGGAGTTCACAGGTGTTACTTGTTTTATGTGAAGAAGGGAGCTTTTAGAGTATGTATGCTATTGGAGGGAGAAGGCAATGGCAACCCACTCCAGTACTTTTGCCTGGCAAACCCCATGGATGGAGGAGCCTGGTAGGCTGCAGTCCTTGGAGTCGCTAGGAGTCGGATACTACTGAGTGACTTCACTTTCACTTTTCACTTTAATGCATTGGAGAAGGAAATGGCAAGCCATTCCAGTGTTCTTGCCTGGAGAATCCCAGGGACAGGGAAGCCTGGTGGGCTGCCATCTATGGGGTCGTACAGAGTTGGACACGACTGAAGTGACTTGGCAGTAGCAGCAGCATGCTATTGGAAATGAGCCAACAGAGGGCGTGTTTATTTAGTTTAGTCTTGCTTGCATTTCCAATACTAGAAAGCTTATTGATTGTATGACATTATCTTTAAACTATTACAGTAAACTAATTCTACACAATACTTCTGTTCATGTATAGTTTTATGGTAAGGGCTTGTTCACTGGTCCTGAAGTGTAATATTTCTATGTAATGGAATAGGCAGATGATTGCTTAAGTTAATTCTGTCATGAATAGATTTTCAAAAATTACATAATTGTGAATTTACAAACACTTAGGCTATACTGAATAGGATATGGTCATCCCTTGATGATTCTAGTTGATAGTAACATGGTGAGTAGCTATGATTTTGTAAAGTGGTCTGAAACCTCACATCATATTAACTTCATAGTTGTTTATAGATTCCAGGGAAAAGGGGAAGATTTTTTTTATATTCAATAGAAAAACACTGGAGAAGGCAATGGCACTCCACTCTAGTACACTTGCCTGGAGAATCCCATGGATGGAGGAGCCTGGTGGGCTTCCGTCTATGGGGTCACACAGAGTTGGACACGACTCAGTAACTTCCCTTTCAGTTTTCACTTTCACGCATTGGAGAAGGAAATGGCAACCCACTCCAATGTTCTTGCCTGGAGAATCCCAGGGACGGGGTAGCCTGGTGGGATGCCGTCTCTGGGGTTGCACAGAGTCAGACACGACTGAAGCGACTTAGCGTTAGAAAAACATTATTAGCAGTCTTTCACAAATTATTCCTTTTGCATGATAAAGATCTAAATGACAAAATCCGTGCTTCCTTTACTAAGCGTGTCATTAACACATATTGTGTGCTCAATACATGTATGTCAGATGCATGAAGAAAGAGCAGAATGGGTAAATGAATGCCTATTGATGAATTTCTTTACAGAAAATAAAACTTTACTTACAGTAGATTTGCAGGCTTGCCTAACTCTGAAGTCTTTTTAATTTTTGAGAAATATGTTTTAAGATTCAGAAATCATTATTTATAGCTATAGCTGCTACTGCTGCTGCTAAGTCACTTCAGTCATGTCCGACTTTGCGCGACCCCACAGATGACAGCCCACCAGGCTCCCCTGTCCCTGGGATTCTCCAGGCAAGAACACTGGAGTGGGTTGCCATTTCCTTCTCCAATGCATGAAAGTGAAAGGTGAAAGTGAAGTCGCTCAGTCGTGTCCGACTCGTAGCGACCCCATGGACTGCAGCCTCCCAGGCTCCTCTGCCCATGGGATTTTCCAGGTAAGAGTACTGGAGTGGGGTGCCACTGTTTAGATCTGAAATAATACCATAGATTCATTTGCTAGCATATTACTTAAAAAGGCCTTTCAATATTACTTTCTCAGCATGGTTTGGAAGAGCAGTGTTGAAGCCAGACTTCCTGGGTTTGAATTCTGCGTCTGTTGGTGACGTGCTGGGTGGGCTTGGGCAAGTTCCTCAGCCTTTGTGTGCTCCATTTCTTCCTATACTTATCTCCCAGAATAACTGTGAGGATTAAAATGCCTTTAGGACATGTCAGGTGTTTCTAATAATTCATGGCCCATACATAGGACGTCCTGAAAAAGCTAATATCTTGGCTATTCAAATGGATTTCTTTCTTAGAAGGACTGAAGGAATACCTCCCAGATAGGTCGTATTGCCATAAAAGTTAGTTCTTATGGAAAAGGACAGGTGCAAGAAACACTGTTACCTATCACACAAGTAACTTTATGTTTTTCCTTTTCCTTGGATCTAACTTTAATACTTTATTAATATTACTGATATATTTTCTGTGTCCTTTAATGCTGCTCTTATTTATTTCTGCATCCTTTATAGACAATTACTTGCCAATACAAAGAGTTTATATAAAAAAGAAAAGTTTAGGTATTGTTTGTATTTTTGAATATTTAATATTAGCCTGAAAAGAATCATTTGTTCTTTTAGGCCTGCAAGGAAAACACCGTATGAAAAGAAGAAGGTATAGTAAAAAACAACAACAACAACAACAACAATGAACTTTCAAAAATATTATCCTTGTCGAAAATACTTTGTCAAAGGAATAGTGGTAAAAAAGAAAATCTTCCTTTGTTGTAGAGAAGTTTACTTTGAACACATTTAGAAACACTGTTGATAAAGTTATCCTTTTGATAAAAATCTCTTCTTTTAAGAAATGTCTGTTTTTGTTTTGATATGGAGATTTATCACCTCTGTACACTTGATGTATTTATACATATTTTAAGGACATTGTGAAACAGTATTGTTTACGTGTAGGTCAAAGAACAAATTGATTACCTGAATGACCTGGATGACTTAACTCAGTCATCCGAGATTGATTCTGAGGATGGTGACGTGCTTTACTCTACAAATTCCACTTTGCAAGCAGAACCTCTCGACGTGGGGTGTAAAGGTAGGACCGCAGTGTAAATGTTAACGGAAAGCCTGTCTGTGTATAGAGTAGTGATATATGCACAGCTTGTCAGTACTGCTCTAGAGCGAGGGATATGCTACAGTGCTGTGCATCTCAGAAGTTTGTTTTGCATTAAAAGGACATGAAAGTGAGTGTATACTCTGAGCCACAGGCCTATGATCCTCTCACTCACTGTACCTTCTGTTGACTCTTCTTTCCTGTGCCTCCACCCACGGTCAGGTCAGCATCATTTTTCCTCCTAGAGTAAATGAAATAATCTCAGGACTTCTTTCCCTGCCATTCCACCTGGCAGAACCTTGGTCTGCACAGCAACTGTAATTATTGCCTCTTTTTAAACATTCAGGTCTCATCATGCTGTCCCCTTGCTTCAAGCCCAACTGTTGCCTCTCTTAGCTGCCTGGTTAAAGGTCACAATTGTGTCGTTCCATCTGGTTTTCATTTTCACCCTTCTTTCTACATGAATTCTAGAGTTCCATCTGGTTTTCGTTTTCACCCTTCTTTCTACATGAATTCTAGAATCAGCTTGTCAGTTCCCTAAAATGTCTGCTGGTCTTAACGTTTTCATTTTCCTTCAGTTCAAAATACTTTGTACTTTCTCTTTTCATTACCTCTTTGATCCAAGGGTTATTTAGATCCGTGTGATTTAGTTTCCAAATATGGAGAGTTGTCCAGAGATCCTTCTGTGCTCTTGCTCCTCATGATTCGTTAGGTGCATCCAGAGGGGCCCTGGGGCTAGGGCTGATTATTTCCTGCCTTGGAGGCCAGACCTTGCTGACTACCCTTTTCATTCTGCTGGTACCTAGGAGTTTTTCCAGCCTGGCTCATGAGAATTGATAGAATTCCTGGGACTGAGTGAGCACTGGTCACAGGTTCCTATAGTCTTATCAGATGGTTTCTCCCTGGTCTCAGGTGGTTTCTCCCAGATGGGCGCTGTTTGTTCCTCTGCTAAATGCCTGAGGGGCTCCTCCTCAGATCTCCAGGGTCCTTTTCCTCTCTCCTCTCTGCGGTTCTGATCTGTGATCTCTGCCCACTTTGGTTTCACCAGACTGTCAGCTTCATCATTTCCTGTCAGGGAGTCTGGCTGACTCAGCTTCCATTCCTTCTCCCCTTGTTGGGGCCTGGAAATTCCAGGCAGTGAGCTGGGGCATTCCTTAGGCTAACCTCGTGTGTTTCCAGGATCATTGTCTTTCGTTCCCTGAAGTCCTTTGTCATGAAAATCATTGTTTAATGTATTTTGTCAGCGTTGTTTTTACTTGATCCACTCAGGAAGGTAAATCAGTAGCTGTTCACTCTGTCTTGGTTAACACATATGGCAGCTGGAGACTGTCCACAGGGTTGTTCCTCCTACTCTACTTACTACTTCCTGCTCATCCTTCATTTCTCAATGTGATATCTCTTCCCCAGGGAAATCTTTCCTGGACCCAGTCTATGTCAAGTTCTGTTATGTGATCACAGAACTCTCTTTTCTTAGAGTATCTATCTGAGTTCATGTTTATTTGTCTTTGTCTGCTACTAGACTTCAAGCTAAACAAGAGCCAGGGGCATCTGTTTTATTTGCAGAGCTTAGAATAATGTCTTCCACATTATAGACCCTTAATAACCTAAATAGTATATTCAAAAGCAGAGACATTACTTTGCCGACAAAGGTGCGTCTAGTCAAGGCTGTGGTTTTTCCTGTGGTCATGTATGGATGTGAGAGTTGGACTGTGAAGATGGCTGAGCACCGAAGAATTGCTGCTTTTGAACCGTGGTGTTGGAGAAGACTCTTGAGAGTCCCTGGGACTGCAAGGAGATCCAACCAGTCCATTCTGAAGGAAATCAACCCTGGGATTTCTTTGGAAGGAATGATGCTAAAGCTGAAACTCCAGTACTTTGGCCACCTCATGCAAAGTGTTGACTCATTGGAAAAGACTCTGATGCTGGGAGGGTTTGGGGGCAGGAGGAGAAGGGGACGACCGAGGATGAGATGGCTGGATGGCATCACAGACTCGATGGATGTGAGCCTGAGTGGACTCCGGGAGATGGTGATGAACAGGGAGTCCTGGCGTGCTGCGATTCATGGGGTCGCAAAGAGTCAGACACGACTGAGCAACTGAACTGAACTGAATACTTGTTCAGTGTGTGGATGAGTGAACATGAAAGGCCCAGTCCTTTATACTCAAAAATTAGTCACATAAGTTTTTGTTTGCTTCTATTTTTGTTTTCTTCATCATGCAGATTCTGTTAGCTTGTTGAAAATTCAAGATACAATTCTGTCGCATGAAAGATTAGAAGATTTTCAAAGAAGCCAAAGAAGCCACTGTGAACTACTTAGGGGAGAATTTTACAGAATGAAAAGTAAGGTTCGTGGGCTACAGAAAGAGCTGTCAGAAACCAAAGAAGTGAAATCACAGTTAGAGCATCAGAAAGTGGAGTGGGAAAGAGAGCACGACAGCTTGAGGTACTGTACACCTCGCTTTTAAAGAAATATT
>SJYT01052433.1:832360-897408 GCA_006410635.1 Cephalophus harveyi | reverse complement strand
GGTCAGTTTTCATTCCAATTCCAAAGAAAGGCAATGCCAAAGAATGCTCAAACTACTGCACAATTGCACTCATCTCACCTGTTAGCAAAGCAATGTTCAAAATTCTCCAAGCCAGGCTTCAGTGGTACATAAACCATGAACTTACAGATGTTCAAGCTGGTTTTAGAAATGGCAGAGGAATCAGAGATCAGTTTGCCAATATCCGCTGGATCATCAAAAAGGCAAGAGAGTTCCAGAAAAACATCTACTTCTGCTTTATTGATTACACCAAAGCCTTTGATAGTGTGGATCACAAAAAACTGGAAAATTCTGAAAGAGATGGGAATACCAGATCACCTTACCTGCCTCTTGAGAAATTTGTATGCAGTTCAGGAAGCAACAGTTAGAACTGGACATGGAACAATAGACTCGTTCCAAATAGGGAAAGGAGTATATCAAGGCTGTATATTGTCACCCTGCTTATTTAACTTATATGTAGAGTACATCACATGAAATGCCAGACTGGATAAAGCACAAGTTTGAATCAAGATTGCCAGGAGGAATAACCTCAGATATACAGATGACACCACCCATATAGCAGAAAGCAAAGAAGAACTAAAGAGCCTCTTGATGAAAATGAAAGAGGAGAGTGAAAAAATTGGCTCAAAGCTCAACATTCAGAAAACTAAGATCATGGCATCTGGTCCCATCACTTTATGGCAAATAGATGGGGAAACTATGGAAACAGTGAGAGATTTTATTTTGGGGGGCTCCAAAATAATTGCAGATGGTGACTGTAGCTATTAAATTAAAATACCCTTACTCCTCAGGAGAAAAATTGTGACCAAGGTAGACAGCATATTAAAAAGTAGAGACATTACTTTGCCAACAAAGGTCCATCTATTCAGAGCTATGATTTTTTCCAGTAGTCATGTATGGTTGTGAGAGTTGGACCATGGAGAAAGCTGAGCACCGAAGAATTGATGCTTTTAAACTGTGGTGTTGGAGAAGACTCTTGAGAGTCCTTTGGCCTGCAAGGAGATCCAACGAGTCCATCCTAAAGGAAATCAGTTCTGAATACTCACTGGAAGGACTGATGCTGAAGCTGAAACTCCAATACTTTGGCCACCTGATGCGAACAACTGACTCATTTGAAACGACCCTGATGTTGGGAAAGATTGAAGCGGGGAGGAGAAGGTGATGACAGAAGATGAGATGGTTGGATGGCATCACCGACTCAATGGACATGAGTCTGAGCAAGCTCTGGGAGTTAGTGGTGGACAGGGAAGCCTGGCGTGCTGCAGTCCATGGGGTTTCACAGAGTCAGGCACAAACTGAGCAAATGAACTGAGCTGAACTGAGGTGGTGCTAGTGGTAAAGAATCTGCCTGCCAGTGCAGGAGATGAAAGAGATGTGGGGGGATCCCCGGGTCAGGAAGATTCCCTGGAGAAGGGCACGGTAACCTACTCCAGTATTCTTGTCTGGAGAATCACATGGACAGAGGAGCCTGGTGGACTACAGTTCGGGGGTCTCAAGTAGTCGGACACAACTGAAGCGACTTAACATGCGTTAAGCCTAGAGGCCAGATACAATTTTTTTAAAAAGTCCCTGATTTGTACATTTTTCCACTGCTGAACATCTATCATCACAGTGATTTTCTTGAGGTCTCAGTTCAACACACCCATTCTGACTTTGAGACTCCTTGTTTGCTGCTCCTCTCAAAAAATGGGAATGGGTTATCCATAGTTTATTTTCAACTGAAAAAGTAGCAAACTGTATGATAATATTTTCATATATATTTTAAAATTGCTGCTGTAAGTGTTCTGTATCAGTTGCATCCTAAGGCCTTATTAAATGTGAAGAATCCCTGTCTCAAGTGCAAATATATGTAGAAATATTGATATATAATTCTTCATGAAAATACTTACCTTCTTACAGAGACACTTGTGTTCTAGTTACTGTGCCAGCTGGAGCAAAGGGCGACATTCCACATTCTGCCCTCGGGAAACTTGATGCGGTAAAGTGTGCTCTGCAGTTTCCCTGTGAAGTCTAACGATATGCTTTGGGTCAGCTGCTCTGTGATTGGAGGCTCAAGAGCAAGAGAGTGTTAACTACCTGAGTTGCTGTGAACAGCAGGTTGTGTCCAGAACTGGATGCGCTGATGCCCAGACTCATCGGGCAGCAGCTGGGAGGGGCTCTGAGAGCCGAAGGACTGGGAGAGATGGCATCGTGGCCCCTTTGCAGGGGAAGATGGGCCTTCTGGGCTGCTCCATTCTTGACTGGGCCAGCGCAACTTCTTTTTAACCTTTTCTTATATATACTTAGGATTCTGTATTTTTTCTGTATATGTGAAAGGAGGGTTTTGCTGGAAAAAAAAAAAAAAGCTGAAATGAAAACCACTGGACCCAGGTTTTCACTGGAGGGTATTAAAGTCTCCCCCATGTCAGGGTGTCTGCAGTCTTAAGCAGAGCTTGGAGCTTGGGGTTGGGCTGTAGGAGAAGCTCTTCCTAACAGTTTTTGTTGTTGTTATTCAGTCGCTCAGTCGTGTCCAGCTCTTTTTGACACCATGGACTGCAGCACACCAGGCTTCCCTGTCCTTCACCATCTCCCAGAGTTTGCTCAAACTCATGTCCATTGAGTCGGTGATGCCATCCAATCATCTCATCCTCTGTCGTCCCCTTCTCCTCCCGCCTTCAATCTTTCCCAGCATCAGGGTCTTTTCCAATCAGTTAGTTGTTCATATCAGGTGGCCAAAGTACTGGAGCTTCAGCATCAGGCCTTCCAATGAATATTCAGGGTTGATTTCCTTTAGGATGGACTGGTTGTTTCCAACAGTTTTTACTCATCAATTAATCAATTTATTGAGCATCTACCATGTGTCATCTAGTGTTCTAGGTGCTGGAACTCCAGCAGTGAACAAAAATTATACGTTGCTTGCCTTGTAGCATTTACCTTCCAGTGGTGGAGGGATACAATGTGTGTATGTATGTAATATAATAACGAGACAGTGATGAGAGCTGGAGGAAAACAAAGGGGATAGAACGGAATGGGTCAGTGTTGCAGGATGTTTCTCCATGAGAACGTTGACATCAGAGCAGACCTAGATGTAGCGAGTGACCTAAACAGTGCCAGGGCCTAGGGTCAGAGTGGCAGTCACAAGAATAAGTAAATTCAAAGACTCCTGGGTGGTATTAGGTTTAGCCTCTAAAAAGTCCTACATTGAGGTCAGAATGGCTGGACTGAAGTGAGGGTCAGAGGATTGGAGAAGGTCAGAGAAGGGGTCAGGAAGCAGATCATGTGGGGACAGGAGGTCATGGGAGGGATTTTGGACTTCTTTGAGAGTGGAATGGGAAGCCAGGTTCATGAGACTGTCATCAGTAAATTCCAAGTTATGGTATTACGGAAAATTCAGAGATGAACAGGGCTTTACTTCTGTCCTCGTGGGTATAATCCATAAGGCAGATTTTAGGGAGGATTGCATACAAAAATTATCCTTTGTGTGGCTTCATGTGAGGATACATTTTACAGTCTTTGGTTCTCAGCAGTGGGACAGATTTCTGTGGACAGAGTACAGAAATAGAATCCGTTTTATGTAAAGTGAAAAAGTCACATAAGCTTAGCTGACAAAGTAACTCCAATTTCATGAATTTGATTCTAAAATGTAAGTTAATTTCACCACAAACTGTCAGTAGTATAGATTAGAAACTTGGAGTCTTTTGGCACTCATTTTCTCACTAGTCATCAGCATTGCCAGGGTGCCCACAGCAGCCTTCTCTGATAATGCTTGTGTTTTCAGAATTCTTTTCAATCCAGAAATCTAAGCAGTAGCTAGCCATCAGCTAGAGTTCAGCACAGGAGACATGTTTACAGACTGACTGTCTGACAAATAAGTGGAAACAAGGATGAAATCGATCATATTTCAAGCAGCAGTGATGCCACGGTATGACAAAGACAGCCTTTGCTATTTCAGTAGGAATCAATCGATCAGCAAAAAAGTTCAACCAATTATTTGGTGTTCAATGTAGAAAAGTGGCTAATTTTCTTTTGCCCCCACTGTACATTAAAAGGAAAAGTTGATAAAATCTGAAGATGAGAGAAAGATTTTTTTCCAGCATGAATTCTAGCACCTCTAGATTTAATTCTGAAACTNCATCTTGGGTTGCCCCACGGGCATGGCTTGGTTTCATTGAGTTAGACAAGGCTGTGGTCCTAGTGTGATTAGATTGACTAGTTTTCTGTGAGTATGGTTTCAGTGTGTCTGCCCTCTGATGCCCTCTTGCAACACCTACCATCTTACTTGGGTTTCTCTTACCTTGGGCGTGGAGTATCTCTTCAAGGCTGCTCCAGCAAAACACAGCCGCTGCTCCTTACCTTGGATGAGGGTTATCTCCTCACCATAATTTGGCCCCAGGTAAATAACAGGGTGCTTCCCTGGTGGTTCAGGCAGTAAAGCCTCTGTCTACAATGCAGGAGACCTGGGTTCGATCCCTGGGTCAGGAAGATCCCCTGGAGAAGGAAATGGCAAATCACTCAGTACTGTTCCTGGAAAATCACATGGACAGAGGAGCCTGGTAGGCTAAAGTCCATGGGATCGCAAAGAGTCGGACACGACTGAGCACACTTCCACTTCCAAATAACAGGGAAGGAACACAGCTACATTCATCAATAGAAAATTTGATTAAAGATTTACTGAGCATGGCCCTGTCCATCAGAACAAGATCCAGTTTCCCTCCCAGTCAGTCTCTCTTATCAGGAAGCTTCCATAAGCCTCTTATCCTTCTCCATCAGAGGGCAGACAGAACGAAAACCACAGTCACAGAAAACTAATCTATCTAATGACATGGACCACAGCCTTGTCTAACTCAGTGAAACTATGAGCCATGGCATGTAGGGCCACCCAAGATGGGCAGGTCACAGTTGAGAGGTCTGACAGAATGTGGTCCACTGGAGAAGGGAATGGCAAACCACTTCAGTATTCTTGCCTTGAGAACCCCATGAACAGTATGAAAAGGCAAAAAGAGAGGACACTGAAAGAGGAACTCCCCAGGTTGGTAGGTGCCCAATATGCTACTGGAGATCAGTGGAGAAATAACCCCAGAAAGAATAAAGGGATGGAGCCAAAGCAAAAACAATATGCAGCTGTGGATGTGACTGGAGATAGAAGCAAGGTCTGATGCTGTAAAGAGCAATATTGCATAGGAACCTGGAATGTCAGGTCCATGAATCAAGGCAAATTGGAAGTGGTCAAACAAGAGATGGCAAGAGTGAACGTTGACATTCTAGAAATCAGTGAACTACAATGGACTGGAATGGGTGAATTTAACTCAGATGACCATTATATCTACCACTGTGGGCAGGAATCCCTCAGAAGAAATGGAGTAGCCATCATGGTCAACAAGAGTCTGAAATGCAGTACTTGGATGCAATCTCAAAAATGACAGAATGATCTCTGTTCATTTCCAAGGCAAAATATTCAATATCACAATAATCCAAGTTTATGCCCCTACCAGGAATGCTGAAGAAGCTGAAGTTGAATAGTTCTATGAAGACTTACAAGACCTTCTAGAACTAACACCCAAAAAGATGTCCTTTTCCCTATAGGGGGCTGGAATGCAAAAGTAGGAAGGCAAGAAACACCTGGAGTAACAGGCAAATTTGGCCTTAGAGTACCAAATGAAGCAGGGTAAAGGCTAACAGAGTTTAGCCAAGAGAACACACTGGTCATAGCAAACACCCTCTTCCAACAACACAAGAGAAGTCTCTACACAGGGATATCACCAGATGGTCAATACCAAAATCAGATTGATTATATTATTTGAAGCCAAAGATGAAGAAGCTCTATACAGTCAGCAAAAACAAGACTGGGAGCTGACTGTGGTTCAGATCGTGAACTCCTTATTGCCAAATTCAGACTTAAATTGAAAACAGTAGGGAAAACCACTAGACCATTCAGGTATGACCTAAATCAAATCCCTTATGATTATACAGTGGAAGTGAGAAATAGATAAGGGACTAAATCTGATGGACAGAGTGCCTGATGAACTATGGACAGAGGTTCGTGACATTGTACAGGAGACAGGGATCAAGACCATCCCCAAGAAAAAGTAACACAAAAAAGCAAAGTGGCTGTCTGAGGAGGCCTTACAAATAGTTGTGAAAAGAAGAGAAGCAAAAAGCAAAGGAGAAAAGGAAAGATATATCCATTTAAATGCAGAGATCCAAGAATAGCAAGGAGAGATAAGAAAGCCTTTCTTAGTGATCAGTGCAAACAAAAAAAGGGAAACAATAGAATAGGAAAGACTAGAGCTCTCCTCATGAACTCCTTATTGCCAAATTCAGACTTAAATTGAAGAAAGTAGGGAAAACCACTAGACCATTCAGGTATGACCTAAATCAAATCCCTTATGATTATACAGTGGAAGTGAGAAATAGATAAGGGACTAAATCTGATGGACAGAGTGCCTGATGAACTATGGACAGAGGTTCGTGACATTGTACAGGAGACAGGGATCAAGACCATCCCCAAGAAAAAGTAACACAAAAAAGCAAAGTGGCTGTCTGAGGAGGCCTTACAAATAGTTGTGAAAAGAAGAGAAGCAAAAAGCAAAGGAGAAAAGGAAAGATATATCCATTTAAATGCAGAGATCCAAGAATAGCAAGGAGAGATAAGAAAGCCTTTCTTAGTGATCAGTGCAAACAAAAAAAGGGAAACAATAGAATAGGAAAGACTAGAGCTCTCCTCAAGAAAATTAGAGATACCAAGGGAACATTTCATACAAAGATGGGCTCGATAAAGGACAGAAATGGTATGAACCTATCAGAAGCAGAAGATATTAAGAAGAGGTTGCAAGAATACACAGAAGAACTGTATAACAAAGATCTTAATGACCCAGATAATGACCATGGTATGATCACTCACCTAGTGCGAGATATCCTGGAATGTGAAGTCAAGTGGGCTTTAGAAAGCATCATTACGAACAAAGCTAGTGGAGGTGATGGAACTCCAGTTGAGCTATTTCAAATCCTGAAAGATGATGCTGTGAAATTGCTGCATTCACTATGCCAGGAAATTTGGAAAACTCAGCAGTGGCCACAGGACTCTTCCATCCTAAAGGAAATCAGTTCTGAATACTCACTGGAAGGACTGATGCTGAAGCTGAAACTCCAATACTTTGGCCACCTGATGCGAACAACTGACTCATTTGAAACGACCCTGATGTTGGGAAAGATTGAAGCGGGGAGGAGAAGGTGATGACAGAAGATGAGATGGTTGGATGGCATCACCGACTCAATGGACATGAGTCTGAGCAAGCTCTGGGAGTTAGTGGTGGACAGGGAAGCCTGGCGTGCTGCAGTCCATGGGGTTTCACAGAGTCAGGCACAAACTGAGCAAATGAACTGAGCTGAACTGAGGTGGTGCTAGTGGTAAAGAATCTGCCTGCCAGTGCAGGAGATGAAAGAGATGTGGGGGGATCCCCGGGTCAGGAAGATTCCCTGGAGAAGGGCACGGTAACCTACTCCAGTATTCTTGTCTGGAGAATCACATGGACAGAGGAGCCTGGTGGACTACAGTTCGGGGGTCTCAAGTAGTCGGACACAACTGAAGCGACTTAACATGCGTTAAGCCTAGAGGCCAGATACAATTTTTTTAAAAAGTCCCTGATTTGTACATTTTTCCACTGCTGAACATCTATCATCACAGTGATTTTCTTGAGGTCTCAGTTCAACACACCCATTCTGACTTTGAGACTCCTTGTTTGCTGCTCCTCTCAAAAAATGGGAATGGGTTATCCATAGTTTATTTTCAACTGAAAAAGTAGCAAACTGTATGATAATATTTTCATATATATTTTAAAATTGCTGCTGTAAGTGTTCTGTATCAGTTGCATCCTAAGGCCTTATTAAATGTGAAGAATCCCTGTCTCAAGTGCAAATATATGTAGAAATATTGATATATAATTCTTCATGAAAATACTTACCTTCTTACAGAGACACTTGTGTTCTAGTTACTGTGCCAGCTGGAGCAAAGGGCGACATTCCACATTCTGCCCTCGGGAAACTTGATGCGGTAAAGTGTGCTCTGCAGTTTCCCTGTGAAGTCTAACGATATGCTTTGGGTCAGCTGCTCTGTGATTGGAGGCTCAAGAGCAAGAGAGTGTTAACTACCTGAGTTGCTGTGAACAGCAGGTTGTGTCCAGAACTGGATGCGCTGATGCCCAGACTCATCGGGCAGCAGCTGGGAGGGGCTCTGAGAGCCGAAGGACTGGGAGAGATGGCATCGTGGCCCCTTTGCAGGGGAAGATGGGCCTTCTGGGCTGCTCCATTCTTGACTGGGCCAGCGCAACTTCTTTTTAACCTTTTCTTATATATACTTAGGATTCTGTATTTTTTCTGTATATGTGAAAGGAGGGTTTTGCTGGAAAAAAAAAAAAAAGCTGAAATGAAAACCACTGGACCCAGGTTTTCACTGGAGGGTATTAAAGTCTCCCCCATGTCAGGGTGTCTGCAGTCTTAAGCAGAGCTTGGAGCTTGGGGTTGGGCTGTAGGAGAAGCTCTTCCTAACAGTTTTTGTTGTTGTTATTCAGTCGCTCAGTCGTGTCCAGCTCTTTTTGACACCATGGACTGCAGCACACCAGGCTTCCCTGTCCTTCACCATCTCCCAGAGTTTGCTCAAACTCATGTCCATTGAGTCGGTGATGCCATCCAATCATCTCATCCTCTGTCGTCCCCTTCTCCTCCCGCCTTCAATCTTTCCCAGCATCAGGGTCTTTTCCAATCAGTTAGTTGTTCATATCAGGTGGCCAAAGTACTGGAGCTTCAGCATCAGGCCTTCCAATGAACATTCAGGGTTGATTTCCTTTAGGATGGACTGGTTGTTTCCAACAGTTTTTACTCATCAATTAATCAATTTATTGAGCATCTACCATGTGTCATCTAGTGTTCTAGGTGCTGGAACTCCAGCAGTGAACAAAAATTATACGTTGCTTGCCTTGTAGCATTTACCTTCCAGTGGTGGAGGGATACAATGTGTGTATGTATGTAATATAATAACGAGACAGTGATGAGAGCTGGAGGAAAACAAAGGGGATAGAACGGAATGGGTCAGTGTTGCAGGATGTTTCTCCATGAGAACGTTGACATCAGAGCAGACCTAGATGTAGCGAGTGACCTAAACAGTGCCAGGGCCTAGGGTCAGAGTGGCAGTCACAAGAATAAGTAAATTCAAAGACTCCTGGGTGGTATTAGGTTTAGCCTCTAAAAAGCCCTACATTGAGGTCAGAATGGCTGGACTGAAGTGAGGGTCAGAGGATTGGAGAAGGTCAGAGAAGGGGTCAGGAAGCAGATCATGTGGGGACAGGAGGTCATGGGAGGGATTTTGGACTTCTTTGAGAGTGGAATGGGAAGCCAGGTTCATGAGACTGTCATCAGTAAATTCCAAGTTATGGCATTACGGAAAATTCAGAGATGAACAGGGCTTTACTTCTGTCCTCGTGGGTATAATCCATAAGGCAGATTTTAGGGAGGATTGCATACAAAAATTATCCTTTGTGTGGCTTCATGTGAGGATACATTTTACAGTCTTTGGTTCTCAGCAGTGGGACAGATTTCTGTGGACAGAGTACAGAAATAGAATCCGTTTTATGTAAAGTGAAAAAGTCACATAAGCTTAGCTGACAAAGTAACTCCAATTTCATGAATTTGATTCTAAAATGTAAGTTAATTTCACCACAAACTGTCAGTAGTATAGATTAGAAACTTGGCGTCTTTTGGCACTCATTTTCTCACTAGTCATCAGCATTGCCAGGGTGCCCACAGCAGCCTTCTCTGATAATGCTTGTGTTTTCAGAATTCTTTTCAATCCAGAAATCTAAGCAGTAGCTAGCCATCAGCTAGAGTTCAGCACAGGAGACATGTTTACAGACTGACTGTCTGACAAATAAGTGGAAACAAGGATGAAATCGATCATATTTCAAGCAGCAGTGATGCCACGGTATGACAAAGACAGCCTTTGCTATTTCAGTAGGAATCAATCGATCAGCAAAAAAGTTCAACCAATTATTTGGTGTTCAATGTAGAAAAGTGGCTAATTTTCTTTTGCCCCCACTGTACATTAAAAGGAAAAGTTGATAAAATCTGAAGATGAGAGAAAGATTTTTTTCCAGCATGAATTCTAGCACCTCTAGATTTAATTCTGAAACTATCTTTAAATTCTTATTGCAATTCCCAAATACAATATTCCAAGATAGCTGTAAAATTGTGTCTTGATCATGTGAACTTCAGTGAAGAAAGCATGGTCTTTTTTAGAAATTAGAATTTTTGTTCTTATTGGTTAGTATTCTACCTTGAGCGAGGACAATATGTGAAAAAAAGGGAAACTGTCAGTTGCTCAGTCATGTCCAACTCTCTGCAACCCCATGAACTGTAGCCCGCCTGGCTCCTTTGTCCGTGGAGTACTCCGGGCAAGAATACTGGAGTGGGTTGCCATTTCCTTCTCAGGGGACCTTCCCCACCCAGAGATAGAACCCAGGCCTCCTGCATTACAGGCAGATTCTTCACCATCTGAGCCACCAGGGGAGTCCCATGGGCAATATATACATTATATAAATTAATTTATTAATAAATCCATTCCTTCATAATCATGATAGATACATTCAACTACATGATTGACTAATTATTCTTCTTTGGCCAAAAACAGGCTATCAGGTCATTAGACGTCATACAACTAAGAAGAAAGAAAAATTAATTTGGAGAAAGTACTATTTAAAGTAAATGCTACAGAACCTGAGGGAGGTGCCCAGCAATTAAAGAGATGTTAAGTCCAAGATTATCTGGATTTTTCAGTAATAAGAATCTTTATTTCCAATCAGTATTGTGCTCAAATATTTAGGTTAGTTTGAGAGTTGAACTTACAAAGAAAATATTTCCTTAAAAATCAGTAGCTTAAAGAGGTTTTAAGCTATTGTTTCACAATCCTATTGGTAATAACCCAGAGCATCTTAAAAGACTGTATTTATATAGGAGACTATATTGAATGCAAAGGTAAATGGCACTGCTGTGCTTTCTATCCTGGGGAGTCTGGAGGAGTCTTGCAAAATTCTACCATCATAAAGATCTCTCCTCATCTCTTTTCCTAAGCTCTGCTTCTGTTTATGTAACTGGCCAGTGGACACAAAGTGACAGCTGGGTAGTTAAGCTTAAATAAAATCAATATCCTGAACTGCTGTGTTTTATATTGCTCTTTGGAGAAAAGCTTTCTTCCAGAGCCTACTCATTCTAAAGGCTTTTTTTTCCTTCTTCTTCTTTTTCCATAAGATATTAGAAGTGTGATCTGCATAGTGAGTTGTTCATTACTACTTAAAATTTCTAATTTGTAAATGGAAACACCAAATTGTCAAAGTTGACCAGCTAATTATTTCCTGATTCCTTTCTCTTTCAAAAATAAAGCCAGCTGAGGGTGAAAGGGAGGCCAGTGCTGAGCTAAGGAACTTCAGGAATGAGTGGAGTCTGTAAGACAGAGGCAAAGAAACTAGATTAGCACTGACTCCAGCTGATAAAGATGATTCCCATGGGGATGTGGGCTACCAGTTCCGACACTGCAGCACACCTGTACTAGAACTGAGTCAGTCAGAAAACTGGTCCTCTCACTGTTGGAGTGGGAGGTTACTGTATGTAAGAAGAGCAGGCTCGAAGGATCCATAGCATTAATGGATAAGAGTTGAAGACATCAGGATAATCTCATGTTTGGCTTAATATAGAGATGCTGCTGCTGCTGCTAAGTCGCGTCAGTCATGTCCGACTCTGCGCGACCCCATAGACGGAAGCCCACCAGGCTCCTCCGTCCCTGGGATTCTCCAGGCATAGATGGTTACATATTAGAGATACTTATAGATATATGTATATACACAGAATATTTTACAATATGTATTTCCTTTCTCTGTCAGGTGAGATGGCCTTAAAGAAATGATATCCAGTAGCAATAGGCGGATCTATTGCCCACATCTGGGTCTTTAATACCATTCTCTAATAAAAGAAATTAGGACTCAGGATAAATGGCTAATTCTAGGACTGAAGCAGGAAATAAATACAATGATCCCAGAGTATCTTAATGTGGGAAAATAATACACTGCTAACCCTATACACACATAATGTTAGGGTTTATGGGACAGGAGTCAACTGAAAGAGCTCTGATGAGCCAAAGCTGGAATGATTTGAACAACAAAATAAATTAAGTAGTATTTGGATTATGACCCAAATATAAAATAAATATCCATGAGTCCATATTGATTTAATTACAAGAACAAATAAATCGATGGGAGAGGATCAACAAACTTCCTGTACAGAAGAATTCAAAATAATCTGCATGGATGCTTTGCCCTCAAGGAGATGGAACATAGCTTCCTAGTGCTGAAATGTGGGCTGCACATGCTTTCTAAGTATGGAAAGGGGAAAAACTGGAGCAACTTGACAGGGATAGAGCCGGAAAACACTTCCTCAGCCATATGATCAAATTCACCATCATGTGATAATCAGCCTGATGGTATGTATCCCTGATATGATGTGATAAAAATGGCGCTTTACTTCTGTGATCTTTCTCTCCAAAACATGCTACCCCAGTCTAATCATGAGAAATTTGCTTAGTCACTCACTGGTGTCTGACTCTTTGTGACCCCATGGATTGTAGCCCACCAGGCTCCCCTGTCTATGGGATTTCTCAGGCAAGAATAATGGAGTGGGTTGCCATTTCCTTCATCAGGGGATCTTCCTGATCCAGGGATTGGACCTGCACTGAACCAAATCATGAGAAAACCATGAGACAAATTTGAATCAGGGGATGTGCTACAAAAATACCTGGACTGTACATCTCAAAATTGTCAAGGTCACTAAAGACAAGGAAGATCTGAGCACCTGTTATGGCCAAAAGATATGATAACTAATGTAACGTGGTGTCCTGGATGGGATGCTGGGCCAGAAGAAGAACATTAGGTAAAAACTAAGGAACTCTGAATAAAGTAAATATTTCAGTTCATAGTAGTTTATCAATCCTGGTCTACTAATCACAACAAATGCACTATACTAACATCAGATGTTAATAATGAGAAAAACTGGGTGTGGGGTATATGAAAACTCTGTAACATACTTGCAATGTTTCATTGTACTAAAAAATTATTTAAAAGATGAATTTAATTAAAACTCACCGCTGCTGCTGCTAAGTCGCTTCAGTCATGTGCGACTCTGTGCGACCCCATAGACAGCAGCCCACCAGGCTCCCCCGTCCCTGGGATTCTCTAGGCAAGAACACTGGAGTGGGTTGCCATTTCCTTCTCCAATGCATGAAAGTAAAAAGTGAAAGGGAAGTTGCTCAGTCGTGTCCGACTCTTAGCGACCCCATGGACTATACCCTACCAGGCTCCTCCATCCATGGGATTTTTCCAGGCAAGAGTACTGGAGCGGGGTGCCATTGTCTTCTCCATAATTCAAATGCTTAAAAACTTAGATTAATATTGTTCTTCCCGTTTTCATATGCTTTGTTTTAGTGGAATTGGTAAAGTACAAGATTTTGAAAGAGAAGATAATTCTTAATTACCCCCGAAAGATGTGTCTGGCTGCTGCTTCTGTGTCCTCTGTAAGTAATATGAACATTTAAAACTAAAGGTTAGCTGTGAAGAGAACACTGTGCAATTAAAAAGTGACAAAATGTTTTCTCCAGTATTTTTGCACTATGCCTGTGAGAAATGTTGTCCCTGCTTATAAAAGCATTTTATTTACTATAATCAGCAAAGAATATGCTTTATATACTTAGTAAATAAATGCATGTTGGATCTGAATTATTCTATGATCACTGTAGTATTTAAACTGGCAAATGCCATTCACATGCCTATGAATGCTAGACATACAATGTTTAAAATACTTAAGAGTGGTTTGTAAAACTGTTGACACAAATGATCTTTTTGCAATTAAGCGGAAAAAAAAAAACAACATATTCAGCACAGATATAAATACAGTCAGAAAGTTCGTTGACCTTTGCTAGATTTTGTAACACACACAGATTTCTTCAAATATGGATGGTTTTAGTATCAAACATATAAACTAGAATTCAATTTGTTTCTACACCTTTTATTTTGGAACATTTTGAAAGATGATATTCTTTGTGTCAGGAAACACAGAGGGTTATAATTTAAGACACACTATGCGGTTGCCAAATATATTTTGACAGTGGTGCTCCATCAATATTTTACTGAGAATGAAAAATGAACATCAGACCATTTTATTTATTCTCTCTAGAGCCTAGTAACCTATTGCTTTACTCCAAGGGAAGTCCTAGTTCTTCTGAAGAACACAGTCTTTTGAAACCTCTCAGGAAAACTCCAATGCCATCTGTGCACTTTTTGTTTATACTTTCACAAAAAGCCTTTTAGTCAATCCAAGACTGGTGACACTTTGCTAGGGCAAAGCTTGGTAAATAATAGTCCCTTTCAATATAACAGATTTTGATATCAACCAAGTGGATAATAACGTTTGACATCTGATTTGTTAGGAGGAATGAAGGTTATATTCTATGAGCAGCATGTGTGTGGCCATCCTGTTACAGTAGAACTAAATTCCCAGTCATGTCTGTGGCTGCATCGAGCCCTGGACTGGGAGTCCCAGTTCCGACTCAAACTCTGGAACTGCTTCTAATCTCTGTTCATGCATATGGGGAAATCCTCTCATTGCTTTGGAACTGAGTTTTCTCACATGGAAATGTGAGAGTTTTATTTTTCCCCACATCTATTAGTTTTCTTCTTCCTTTTTAAAAGACACTTACTTAAAGTTATTTTTTATTTATTTATTTTGCTATACCATACAGCATGGAGGATTTTAGCTCCTTGACCAGGAATTGAACCCATGCAGTGGAAGCGTGAATTCTTAACCACTGGACTGCCAGGAAAGTCCCACTAGTCAGATTTTAATGACCTCATAGTACAAATACAGGTGAAGGAATCATAAGCCATTTTTCCTTGTGATACATTTAGGAAAGACTGGAGACCACAGCTGATTTGAGTGTGAGAGATGAGGTCAGCCAACAGACAGGTAAGTGGGAATCTCACTGCTTCTATATAGGATGTGGAATCAAGTGAAAAAATGTCAAATTTCTTTTTTCTGTGACATTAAAATATCTAATACAAAATTGTTAAAATGTCTAATTCAAAATCTTAACCCCAAACCTTGAGAGATACTTAATACAGTAGACAGTCCTGGAAAACATCACTTAGAATGGAGCATGGGGACTGAATGCAGGGTGGGCATTTCTAATCCCATTCCAGTTATTTTTCAAATGTCATCTACTATTGCTATAGCCACTGTATCAGTTTTGTAGGTGATGAAGTTGATGATTTTATAGAATCTTAGATCCTGTATCTTTGTGAAGGACACAAGATGAATCTGTAAAGCTCAATCTCAACAGTTTTTATCTTAGAGACTGATGTTGCTGCTGCTGCTGCTAAGTCGCTTCAGTCGTGTCCAACTCTGTGCGACCCCACAGATGGCAGCCCATTGGGCTCCCCCGTCCCTGGGATTCTCCAGGCAAGAGCACTGGAGTGGGTTGCCATTTCCTTCTCCAGTGCATGAAAGTGAAAAGTGAAAGTGAAGTCGCTCAGTCGTGTCTGACTCAGCGACCCCATGGACTGCAGCCTACCAGGCTCCTCCATCCATGGGAGTTTCCAGGCAAGAGTACTGGAGTGGGATGCCATTGCCTTCTCCGAGAGACTGATGTTAGCCATGCTTTATATGGAGTAGGAAATGGAAACCCATTCCAGTATTCTTGCCTGGGAGATGTCATGGACAAAAGAGGCTGGCAGGCTGTATTCCATGTAGTCCCAAAGAGTGGGACATGATTAAGAGCACACACACACAATGTATATATAGAGAGATGTACAGAGTGCTATATACACATAGTATAGAATTCTATAGCTCTCTATCTTTCACATAGAACAACATTATTTGGAACAAAAAATGGGCTATAAGTATGCATATTATAGAGATTATTACCAAATATGACTAGTTCATAAATGTAACTTACAGTATTAAGCAATTGAAGGGAGAAATTATATGATTACCCAACATTGAATACATTCAGCAATCAGTCTGTAAACTTTTCGCAAATTAGGAGTAGAAGAGAACTTTTAAAACCTGAGGAGGAGTGTCCTCAAAAACCCATAGTAATATTATATGTAATGATGCTTTCAATGTGATTTCAAAATCAGCAAGGAGGACAAGAACTCTCACTCCAACTACTAAACACTGCTCTGAAACTTGTATTCATTGTAATAAGGCAAGAAAAAAGCCATGAAGATCAGAAAGAAAGGGAAAAAAAAGTCATTGTTTGTAGATGACACAATTATCTACACTAAAAACTCAATCTACAGACATATTATTAGTATAAGAAAGTTAAAATATGTCCCTAGATAGAAGAACAAAATACAAAGGTCAGATGCATTTTAACAAGCCAGAAATAAACACAGTCTTAAAAAGCTACCATTTATAAGAGTATCCCTCCCTAAAAAGAAAGGTGCATAGGAACAAAACTAACAAAAGATGCATAAGAACTGAGTTGAGAACATTATAAAGAAGAATGGAAAGATATCAGAGCCCTTTTGTATTTTGAATTGCTTCATATACACAAATAAGTGTATATAACTTAAATACAATGAAAAAATTTTTTAAAAATGGAATAACTGCCACCAGCTTAAACAGTACAACATGAGCAGTCGGACTCTTGAAAGTCCATATGTATTCCTGGTATACCTGTGCAAGATTTTCTCTAGAATACATGCTTGGGAAGAGAATGGGTGGGTTGAAGGGTATACAGATGCTCTTTCAATTTACTAGCTAATGGCAAAGTGTTTCCCAAAACTTTTGTACTTCAATTATTACTGCATGAGCATTTTTATTGCTTTATACTCAAATACTACTAGACTATTTAATTTTTGCCAATCTGATTGGTATGTGATAATATCTCCCTGTGATTATATTAGTTTCCCTATTGCCATTATATTTTGTGAAAGTCACTCAGTCATGGCCAACTGCTTGTGACCCCATGTACTATACAGTCCATCGTATTCGCCAGGCCAGAATACTGGAGTGGGTAGCCTTTCCCTTCTCCAGGGGATCTTCCCATTCCAGGGATAGAACCCAGGTCTCCCATGTTGCGGGAATATTCTTTATCAGCTGAGCCACAAGGGAAGCCCTGACAGAAGCAGAAGATATTAAGAAGAGGTGGCAAGAATTCACAGAAGAGCTGTACAAAAAAGATCTTCATGACCCAGATAATCACGATGGTGTGATCACTCACCTAGAGCCAGACATCCTGGAATGTGAAGTCTAGTGAGCCTTAGGAAGCATCACTATGAACAAAGCTAGTGGAAGCAATGGAATTCCAGTGGAGCTATTGCAAATCCTAAAAGATGATGCTGTGAAAGTGCTGCACTCAATATGCCAGCAAATTTGGAAAACTCAGTAGTGGCCACAGGACTGGAAAAGGTCAGTTTTCATTCCAGTCTCAAAGAAGGGCAATGCCAAAGAATGCTCAAACTACTGCACAATTGCATTCATCTCACATGCTAGCAAAGTCATTCTCAAAATTCTCCAAGCCAGGCTTCAACAGTACGTGAACCATGAAGTTCCAGATGTTCAAGCTGGATTTAGAAAAGGCAGAAGAATCAGAGATCAAATTGCTAACATCTGCTGGATCATCAAAAAAGCAAGAGAAAACAGAAAAACATCTACTTCTGCTTTATGGATTACACCAAAGCCTTTGACTGTGTGGATCACCACAAACTGTGGAAAATTCTGAAAGAGATGGAATATCAGACCACCTGACCTGCCTCCAGAGGAATCTGTATGCAGGTCAAGAAGCAATAGTTAGAACCAGTCATGGAACAACAGACTGGTTCCAAATTGGGAAAGGAGTACGTCAAGGCTGTGTATTGTCACCCTGCTTATTTAACTTATATGCAGAGTACATCATGAGAAATGCTGGACTAGATGAAGCACAAACTGTAATCAGGATTGCCAGGAGAAATATCAGTAACCTCAGATATGCAGATGACACCACCCTTATGACAGAGAGCGAAGAAGAACTAAAGAGCCTCTTGATGAAAATGAAAGAGGAGAGTGAAAAAGTTAGCTTAAAGCTCAACATTCAGAAAACTAAGATCATGGCATCTGGTCCCATCACTTCATAGCAAACAGATGGGGAAACCGCAGAAACAGTGACAGACTTTATTTTGGGGGGCTCCAAAATCACTGGAGATGGAGACTGCAGCCATGAAATTAAAAGATGCTTATCCTTGGAAGGAAAGTTATGACCAACCTAGACAACATATTAAAAAGCAGAGACATTACTTTTCCAACAGGGGTCTGTCTAGTCGAGGCTATGGTTTTTCCAGTAGTTATGTATGGATGTGAGTGTTGGACTATAAAGAAAGCTGAGCATGAAGAATTGACGCTTTTGAGCTGTGTGTTGGAGAAGACTCTTGAGAGTCCCTTGGACTGCAAGGAGATCCAATCAGTCCATCCTGAAGGAAATCAGTCCTGAATATACATTGGAAGGACTGATGCTTAAGCTGGAACTCCAATACTTTGTCCACCTAATGAGAAGATCTGACTCAATGGAAAAGACCCTGATGCTAGGAAAGATTGAAAGCAGGAGGAGAAGGGGACAACAGAGGATGAGATGGTTGGATGGCATCGCTGACTCAATGGACATGAGTTTGAATAGACTCCGGGAGTTGGTGATGGACAGGGAGGCCTGGCGTGCTGCACTCCAATGGGTCACAAAGAGTTGGACATGACTGAGCGACTGAACTGAACTGATTGTCATTATAACAAATTATCAGAACTGTAGTGGCTTAAAGTGTGTGTTCTCAGTCACTGAGTCGTGTCTGACTCTGTGTGGACCCATGGACTGTAACCTGCCAGACTCCTCTGTCCATAGGATTCCCCAGGCAAGAATACCTGAGTGGGTAGCCATGCCCTTCTCCAGGGATCTTCCCAACCCAGGGCTCAAACCCAAGTCTTTTATGTCTCCTGTATTGGCAGGCAGATTCTTTACCACTAGTGCCAGCTGGGAAGCCCTGGTGGCTTAAAGCATCACACATTTATTATCTTCCATTTCTGGAGAAGTTCAAACTCTGTTTCATGGCACTAAAATCAAGATGTCTCGTAGAACTGGTTCCCTCTTGGTGTCTCTGAGGGGAGAATCTGTTCCTTGTCTCTTCTCATCCTCTAGTTGCCACCTGTGTTCCTCAGCTGGTGGCTCCTTACTTTTATTTCCAACCTCTTGTTTCACATCTTCTGTTTCTGCTATCCATCTCTTGTCTTCCTTTCTTAAGAATTCTAATGATTACTTTGGGCCCATGTGGATAATTCAAGACAAACTTCCCATCTTGAATTTAGTCACTTGTGTACATTTACACATTCAAGGTTCTGAGGGTTAGGACGTGGACACCTTTGGGAGGCCATTATTTGTCTGCTAGAGTATTTTACTTTAAATTGAGATATAATTGACACATAACATTATATTAGTTTCAGATGGACAACATAATTTAACACATGTATGCATTTCAGAAAGATCACCAGAATAAGTCTAGTTAATATTCATTGCCACAAATAGTTACAATTTTCTTGTGGTAAGAAGTTTTACTGTCCACTATTTTAACAATTTTCAAATATAGAATGCAGGGCTTATTTATTTTATACCTGAATTTTGACCACTTTCTTTCACTTTCCCCACTCTGCACCCTACACTTCTGGTGGCCACTAATCTAGTTCATGTACCTATGAGGGTTTTTTGGTTTGTTTTTCAGATTCCACATTTAAGTGAGATCATACAATATTTGCCTTTCTCTGTTTGACTTGTTTAGCATTAATGCCCTCAAGATCCATCCAGGTTGTCAATGGCAAGTCTTTCTTCTTTTATTCTGCTGAATAATATTTCATTGCACCTATATCATATTTTCTTTATCCCTTCATCCATTGATGGACCCTTAAATTGCTTCCATATCTTGGCTATTGTAAATAATGCTTCAATGAACATGTAGATATCTTTTCAAATTAAGGTCTCTGTTTCCTTTAACTATCCAGAAGTGGAGATGCTGGAGCATCTGGTAGTTTTATTTTTAATTTTTTTAAAGGAAGCTCCATACTGTTTTCCATAGTAGTTGGACCCATATACATTCCCACCAGGGCTTCCCTGGTGGCCCAGACGTAAAGCATCTACCTGCAATGCAGGAGACCTGCGTTCAACCCTGGGTCAGGAAGATCTCCTGGAGAAGGAAATGGCAGCCCACTCCAGTACTCTTGGCTGGTAAGAGTACAAAATCCCATGGACAGAGGAACCTGGTAGGCTATAGTCCATGGGGTCACAAAAGTCCAACAGGACTGAGCGACTTCACTTTCACTTTCAACAATGCACAAATATTTCCTTCTCGTTACATTCTCACCAACACTATTTCTTATCATTTTGACAACAACAATTTTAACAGGTGTGAGTTGGCATCTCATTGTGATTTTGATTTGCATTTCTCTGAAGATTAGTGATGATGAGCACCTTTTTGTGTACTTGTTGACTCTGTGTCTGTTTTAGATAAATATCTATTCAAATCCCCTTGGTTTATTTAATTAAGTAATTTTTTGCTACTGAGTTGTTGAGTTTTTAATGTATTTTGGATATTAGCCCCTTATCAGATATATGATGTGCAAGTATTTTCTCCTATATGGTAGGTTGTTTTTTGTTTTGTTGATAGTTTCCTTTGCTGTTCAGAAGCCTTTCAATTTGATGTTGTTCTACTTGCTTATTTTTGCTTCTGTTGCCTTTGGTTTTGGGGTCAAATTGAAAAATCATTGCCTACACTGGTGTCCAGGAACTAATTGCCTTTCTTCTAGGAGTTTTATGGTTCCAGGTCTTACATTCAAGTCTTTAATCCATTTTCAGTTGATTTTTGTGAGAGAAAATGTATAAGATATGGTCCAATTTCATTCTTTTGCATGTGACTCTCCAGCTGTCCCAGCATCATTTATTGAAGAGATTGTCTCTTCCTCTCATATATTCTTGGCTCCTTTCATCATAAGTTAATTGACCGTATATGTGTGGGTTTATTTCCTGGCTCTATGTACTGTTGTATCGATCTATGTGTAAGAGCCGTTTTAATATGCATTTCGCTGAAATTACCTTTCCCTTAAAATTTTCACCTTTCTCAGCAAAACACATTTTCCCTGCTAAAGGGGGTCTTTTTGCTGGAAGAGCATATTCCATTTTGAATTGGGACTCATTTCTATTGATTCATTAAAAAAATATTTTGAAGCACTTTATTTTTTTTAACCAGATATTGCTAGGAGTTCAAAACAAATGACTGAGACAGTTTCTTTCCTAAGTTTCAGTGCTGCTAAGCTACCAACCTGGCATGGCCTATGGGGCCTACCACTCCATCTCTGACAAGAATCACTGTACATTCTTACAATCATACGTGTACCAAGATTTTCTCAGCTGTACGTGGGACTTTTCCCTGTAATCATTTCATCTTTTCTTGGACATTTTTGTCCAAAATGAAAAAGAAATTGACTCCCTTTCCCTTAAAAATAATAATTTCTTCCTTTAAAAAACTGAGTGTGGATTTATAGTTTAGATAATTTATCTAGAAGGTTAAAGTTAGCACGCTTCAGTTCTCCTATATCTCTATATATTTTTTAAACTTTCTAATCATATAGGTTACAAGAATATAGGCTCAAAACCTGAAAAAAGGATTTATTAAAATGAAGAACTTAAGTTTATCAAAAGACTGCAGGAAGAGAGTGAAAAGGCAAGCTCAGGCTTTGAGAGGCTGTCTACAATACATGTACCTCCTACTCATACTCCAAATAAGTAAACAAAAATGCTGATAGGTTAGTATGAGGAAAACATTACAATGAAAAATGAGTAAATGACTTGAACAGGCACTTCACAGAAGCAGGTATCCAAATGGCCTCTACGTATATGAAAAGGAACTTAATTCAGTCGTGTTTGACTCTTTGCGATCCAATGATCCAGCAGACTTTAGCCAGTCAGGCTCCTCTGTCTATGAGGATTCTCTAGGCAAGAATACTGGAGTGATTTGCCATGTCCTCTTCCAGGGGATCTTCCTTACCCAGGAATTGAACTTTCAGACCCAGGGATCAAACCTGTGTCTCCTGCATTGCAGGCAGATTCTTTACCATCTGGGCCACCAGGGAAGCCAAAAAAACTGGTCGATACTAAGTAATCTGAGAATTCTTCTTACTGATGCAGATGTATTCATATTCCATTTTGTCTTCTATTTGTGCCTGAGCTCAAGTTTGTAATACAAGCCATTAAAAAGGAGGTCAGCATGCATGAGATACGAGAACAGCTTTGATTATAGTTATTTCTGTGAAAGATAAAGATGATTTATCTTGTGCTGATTATAGGTTTACTTTCCTCTCAGGGCAAGCTTTAAAATCATTTACAATGTTATCAGTGGTGTTAAATAAAATCCTGCTTGCATTTATTCTCTCAGATAAAAATCGACTGAAGAGAGGATAATTTTTAAAAGCATATGTATTGAAATGGAAAAAGAATTTGGAGTCATGCTTTCAGTTAAAACCTGCATTTTTAGTTTTTTAAGGAACTTGCACATGCATGTGTGCTAAGTCATTTCAGATGCATCCAATTCTTTGCAACCCTATGGACTGCAGCCCACCAGGCTCCTCTGTCCATGGAATTCTCCAGGCAAGAATTTTGAAGTGAGTTTTCATTTCTCCTGCAGAGGATCTTCCCAACCCATGGACTAAACCCAGTTCTCTTGAGTCTCCTTCATTGCCAGGCAGATTCTAACCAGCTGAGCCACCAGGGAAGCCCAGGAAATTCATGATGGTGGCCCAAAGAAATTTGATCCATCAATAAAGGAAGGTTGTTTCTAAGTAGAATTCTGTTCTTTGATGGGATGGGGGTGGGAAAAGGGATGGCTAAGCATATGAGGAGGTCTTTGCCAGGATGGATTTGGCTGCAGAGGCTAACAAAGAAGAGCTGCTAGGCTGTCCTGGACAGCCTTGTCCAAGGAGCACAGATACAACTCAGGTAATCAAATAGCAGAGAATTCCATCATTCTAAATGAAAAAAGCAGGTAACCAAATGGTTTAATGATTCAATAGCAGAAATTATTAGTATAATCTCTATACCCATAGACTAGGAGTGGAAAAAGGTATGATTATGTCAAATAGTGCAGAAGAAATATTTGACAAAATGTAATATTTGCTTATTATTTTGAAAACACTTACAGAAAACTAGCCATAGAAGGAGATTTATCAACCATATGAAGGCTCTAACTTTTATCCAGCTTTCCAGGGGTCTAGACAGGAAAACAGAAAGCACTTTAATACTTACAACAGGGGAAATTTAATGCAGGGAATTTGTTACACAGACAGTGGATGGACTGCCATGTGCAATATAGTGAGGAGACCAGTGAGCAAAAAGCAATTCTGGGGGTCACACAAGGGAGATAGGCTGAAGTCATGTGGGAGAACAAAATACAGCTGCATTGGGTCTTAGATGTGGCACGTGGGATCTTTGGTCCTCATTGAGGCGTGCAGGATCTTAGACTGCTGCATGCGAACTCATAGTTGTGGTATGTGGGATCTAGTTCCCTGACCAGGAATCGAACCTAGGCCTCCTGCATTGGGAGCATGGAATCTTAGCGGCTAGACCACCAGGGAAGTCTCTAGTTTGTGCCTTAATTTAACTCTTCACCTCACGAAGGACATCTGGGGTGTTTTCAGTTTGGGGCTTATTATAAATAAAGGGTAGGGAATCTGCCTGCAATGCAGGTGATCCCAGTTTGATCCCTGAGTTGGGAAGATCTTCTGGAGAAGGAAGTGGCTAATCACTCCAATATTCTTGTCTGGAGAATTCTATGGACAGAGGAGCCTGGTGGTGGGCTACAGTCTGTGGGGTCACAGAGTCGGAGAGGACTGAGCTACTAATGCTTTCTTTCATCACTTCATGAATACAGTGGCTATGAGCATTTTGATACAGATTTCTACATGAATGTAAGTTTTCATTCCTCTGGAGTAAATGGCCATAAGTGAAATGAGTGGATCACAGGGTTATTCCATGTTTAGTTTTATAAGAAACTGTCAAACTATTTTCCACCATGGTTGTACCATTCTGCTTTCCCCATAACAACATACGTGATTCAGTCTCTCTGCATCTTTGCCAGCGTTCAGTGTCATGATGCCTTATTTCAGCCACACTGATAAGAACATAGAAATATTTCATTGTGGTTTTCATTTCAGCTTCCCTGAATACTAATGATGTTAAACATCTTTTAGTGTTCTTATTTGCCATGGGATGTACTTCTGTGGTTAAGAAAAGAGTTCATTTGAAGAATCTTGAAGCAATAAATTCTGGAATGGGTGAAGAATACAATATACTTAGTTGACTAAGGATTTAGAAAGAAGCAAGAGAGGGAAAACTTGCTAAAAAAGCCAGAGAAAAAGAGAGAGAGAGAGAGAGAAAAGAGACTCCTAAAATAAAAAACAATCTGTGTTTTTTTTCCTTTAAGTTTCTATATCCAAAGTCTGCTTTTAAGTTCTAGTGACCCCCAAAGCAGTGACTGATATTATCAAGCATGCAGACTTTCAGTTCAGTAGTTCAGTCATGTCTGACTCTTTGCAATCCCATGGACTGCAGCATGCCAGGCTTCCCTGTCCATCACCAACTCTGGGAGATTGCTCAAACTCATGTCCATCGAGTCAGTGATGCCATCCAACCATCTCATCCTCTGTTGTCCCCCTCTCCTGCCTTCAGTCTTCCCCAGCATCAGGGTCTTTTCTAAGGAGTAAGTTCTTCACATCAGGTTGGATCTCCTTGCAGTCCAAGGGACTCTCAAGAGTCTTCTCCAACACCACAGTTCAAAGGCATCAATTCTTCATGCTCAGCTTTCACAACTCTCACAACCATACAGACTACTGGAAAAATCATAACTTTGACTAGATGGACCTTTGTTGGCAAAGTATTGTCTCCGCTTTTTAATATGCTGTCTAGGTTAGTCATAGCTTTTCTTCCAAGGAGCAAGTGTCTTTTAACTTCATGACTGTAGTCACCATCTGCAGTGATTGTGGAGCTCAAGAAAATAAAGGCTGTCACTGTTTCCATTGCTTCCCCATCTATTTGCCATGAAGTGATGAGACTGGATGCCATGATTTTCATTTTGTGAATGTTGAGTTTTAAGCCAGCTTTTTCACTCTCCTCTTTCATTTTCATCAAGAGGCTCTTTAGTTCTCCTTTGCTTTCTGCCATAAGGGTGGTGTTATCTGCATATCTGAGGATATTTCTCCCAGCAGTCTTGATTCCAGCTTGTGCTTCATCCAGCCTAGCATTTCTCATGATGTACTCTGTATATAAGTTAAATAAGCAGGGGGACAATATACAGCCTTTACGTACTCCTTTCCCAACTTGGAACCAGCCTGTTGTTCCATGTCTGGTTCTAACTATTGCTTCTTGACCTGCATACAGATTTCCCAGGAGGCAGGTAAGGTGGTCTAGTGTTCCCATCTTTTGAAGAATTTTCCATAGTTTGTTGTGATCCACACAGTCAAAGTCTTTGTCATAATCAATAAAGCAGAAGTAGATGTTTTTCTGGTATTGTCTTGCTTTTTTGATAATACAGCAGATGTTGGCAATTTGATCTCTGGTTCCTCTGCCTTTTCTAAATCCAGCTTAAACATCTGGAATTTCACAGCTCACATACTGTTGAAGCCTGGCTTGGAGAATTTTGAGCATGACTTTGCTAGCATGTGAGATGAGTGCGATTGTGCAGTAGTTTGAACATTCTTTGGCATTGCCCTTCTTTGGGATTGGGATGAAAACTGACCTTTTCCAGTCCTGTAGCCACTAGTGAGTTTTCCAAATTTGCTGGCTTATTGAGTGCAGCACTTTCACAGCATCATCTTTTAAGATTTGCAATAGCTCAACTGGAATTCCATCACCTTCACTAGCATTGTTTGTAGTGATGCTTCCTAAGGCCCACTTGACTTCGCATCCCAGTATGTCTCTAAGTGAGTGATCACACCATCGTGCAGTTCTTACCTCTCCATCAAATTTAGGTCCTGAACCTCTGCTTTCTGTCCCCTGGAGCAGCAGGAATTTTTTCTTATTGAAAATCTCACTTGTCATACTCTGCCCCTTTTCTCTTATTCAATTGAAATTTTTACAGATAGCAAGCCTTAAATTGGGGCCTTGAGGTTCCAGTTTGTCATATAGGGTGTATTATCTGTGCAGTATTTTCAGGGGGAAGGTGAGCAACCAAACTTTTAAAAAATTATCATGTATTAAAAAAATGAAAACTGTGGATTTCTTTTAGTTATCTCCTTCCTGGCTTTTCTTAAAAATTCAAAAGCTGTAACATTGCCTCTGGCTTTTGCTCTTTAGTAACTGGCGTCTGTTTCTGTTTGCTACAATCTCCACCTCTCTCTGTTACCCTCCAACCCAGAGTTGAAACATGGGAAATACAAGCCAGTATGTCCACAGATAAACTGAGGTATATTTAGAAAATTATGAGTTTATTTGAGCAAAAATTGATTCGAGTTAGGTAGCATACAATTTAGCAAATGAAAGAAGCTCTGAGGAGCTGAACAGAAGGCTATTGGTAGAAGTAAGTGGAAATGAGGAAGTTATACCAGGCTAAAAAGCAGATTGGTTACTGCAAAGTTATTTTCCTTTAGGGGAAGACAGGCTCTCTCAGGCAGATGACCTAACTGATCAGGTGATTCCTGATTAAGTGGTTGAAGATTCCATTTCTGGAAAAACTGCAAGTATGTAATTAACTAAGTCTCAGTTTGGTTACATGGGGCTTGGTTAGCATAAGCAACTCCATTTGGGGCTTACTGTCTTGCTTTTAACCAGTAGGATGCAGTAGAACGTCCCAACTTAAAAATCTCTCCTGCTTTATTCTTTTGTTTATTTGTTTGGCTCCTACACTTTTGGCATTTGGTTTGTCCACCTTGCAGAGTGTACACTTTCAAATGATAGCCTAGTAAGTGACTAAAGAAACAAAAGACGGTTAAAGTAGCTAGCAATGTATTTCAGAGTCTTGTCATTGGCTTTTCCTATAATCTAAACCAGTGATTCTCAACTTTGATTTATACACTGGAATCATCTGTAAGTTTTCAAAGAACCCCCTGTTACATTCTTCCTCATGACCCTTTTAATGGCTTCTTGCTGCTGCTGCTGCTGCTAAGTTGCTTCAGTTATGTCTGACTCTGTGCAACCCCATAGACGGCAGCCCATCAGGCTCCCCTGTCCCTGGGATTCTCCAGGCAAGAACACTGGAGTGGGTTGTCATTTCCTTCTCCAATGCATGAAAATGAAAAGCGAAAATGAAGTCACTCAGTCATGTCCGACCCTCAGCGACCCCATGGACTGTGGCCCACCAGGCTCCTCCGCCCATGGGGTTTTCCAGGCAATGGCTTCTTAGTGCCCCGTAAACCCAAACTCCAAGTTGTTTTACCTTCCCCTGCACAGTGTCACGGAGAAGGCAATGGCACCGCACTCCAGTACTCTTGCCTGGAAAATCCCATGGATGGAGGAGCCTGGTGGGCCGCAGTCCACAGGGTCGCTGAGGGTCGGACACAACTGAGTGACTTCACTTTTACTTTTCATTTTCATTCATTGGAAAAGGAAATGGCAACCCACTCCAGCGTTCTTGCCTGGAGAATCCCAGGGACGGGGGAGCCTGGTGGGCTGCCGTCTATGGGGTCGCACAGAGTCGGACACGACTGAAGCGACTTAGCAGCAGCAGCAGCAGCACAGTGTCACAGCTCTACCCTCAGCTCCTGTTCTTCTCTTCCCTCTTCATCCTTATCATCGACCCCACTTTCAACTCATTCAAAACTTCACCTCTTCTCACCTTCCAGAATGTAGTCTCCTCAGTGACTCTCTATTTAAACAGCCCTCCTCCTGGAATTTTGCAATTCCGTTGGATGTTGACTTCTGTATCCTTAAGCTCATGATGCAAAACAAACCACCTCAAAGTCAGCAGCTGAAAATGATCACCTATCTTTCACTTTGTGTGAAAGATAGGATCGTCCGCTGGTTTTGACCGCCATGCCTAATCTTCTTGGGGCTCTCTGATCAGCTGGAATCTGGAGGGTCCAAGATGGCCTCACCAGGGTGTCTGACGGCTGACAGGCTGACGGTGCAGCATCCTGGTTTTTCCATGTGGCCTAGCAGCCTCCTTCAGGCTGGCTCAGGCTTGTTTACATGGTGGTCACAAGGAAACAGCAACCTACTCCAGTACTCTTGCCTGGAAAATCCCATGGACGGAGGAGCCTGGTAGGCTACAGCCCATGGGGTCACAAAGAGTTGGACACGACTGAGCGACTTCACTTTCACTTTCACAGCACTTCAACCACAGCAAGAGAGCAAACCTCAGTGCACAAGTGATTTTTCCAGCCCCAGCTGGTGTCACATTGACAAAATGCCATTGTCCAGAATGAATCTCATAGTAAATGAAATAACTGAATGATGAATAAATGAAACATAATAATTTCTAAAGAAAAATACAACTTATAAAAATTGACTTCACTAGAGATATAGAGTCTAAACAAACTAATTACAATAGAATAGAGAAATTAGAGTTCTCCCTTCCAAACTGGTCTGCATAGCATATAGGGACTGTCTTTGTTGCTGTTTAGTCGCTAAGTCATGTCTGACTCTTTGTGACCCTATGGACTGTAGCCCACCATATTTCTCTGTCCATGATATTCCAGGCAGGAACACTAGAGCGGGTTACCATTTTCTTTTCCAGGGAGGGTCTATCAACTCAACTGTTAAGAATAAGATAGTTTCAGTTCTACTCAAACTAGAGTAGAACTGGGAAATTTCCAGATTCTTTCTGTGCAGTGGGTATAGCATTGTTCCTTATGCTTTGACTGTGTGGATCACAATAAACTGTGGAGAATTCTGAAAGAGATGGGAATACCAGACCACCTGACCTGCCTCTTGAGAAATCTGTATGCAGGTCAGGAAGCAACAGTTAGAACTGGACTAGATCAGCCCTGGGATTTCTTTGGAAGGAATGATGCTAAAGCTGAAACTCCAGTACCTTGGCCACATCACGAGAAGAGTTGACTCATTGGGAAAGACTCTGATGCTAGGAAGGATTGGGTGCAGGAGGAGAAGGGGACGACAGAGGATGAGATGGCTGGATGGCATCACTGACTTGATGAACGTGAGTCTGAGTGAACTCTGGGAAATGGTGATGGACAGGGAGGCCTGGCGTGCTGCGATTTATGGGGTCGCAGAGTCAGACACGACTGAGCGACTGAACTGAACTGAACTGATGCTTGACAATGATTGCAACACAAAGGAAATTATAGGCAATTTCACCTATTAGTATTGATGTAAAAAATTTAAATAAATTATTAGCAAATACATCTAATAGTAATTAAAATTTAGAAACTATGACCAAATATTTTTCATTTCAGAAATACAAGGATAGATCAATATTAGGCGATCCATTGGTATAATCCATCATTTTAATTGAGTTTTGGAGAAAAATAATATGATTGTCTCTATAGACACAGAAAATACATTTGAAAAAATTCACCCACTCATGTGAGAAAGACTAAATGAAGTAGGAAGCGATGAATAGATCCTTAAACATTCTTATATCCATTCTGTGTGTGTGTGTGTGTGAGTTCCAAAGCCTTCATCTTACTTAATGGAGAAACTCTAAGGACTTTCTTATTAAATATGGGAGAAAATTCTTCTTATATTTAACATTATGTTAGAAGAATTACTCAGTACAATTAGATAAAAATAGAGCAATTACAGGCATAAGGATTGGAAAGAAAAAGGTGAAACTGTCTGCACTTGTAGATGATGTGATTATATATTTAGAACACTTCAAGGAGTAAAAGAAAAGTTACTTTAAATAATAAATTTATTTAAAATTTTTGTAATGTAGCAGGTTACCAAAAGCTTCTTATATTCAGACACAAACCTGTTATAGAATGTGACATCTGTGTCTATGACAGCAAAACAAAAAATATTGTAATGCTAACTTTAAAAGTAATTTCAAAATTGTCTATGAGGAAAATGTATAACACCTGGAATGACACAATTCAAATATTTATTTTCCTTGTTTTACCTATATTTTTAAAAAATATAAAGTAGTGTCAGAAAGCAAAATATATATCTATTTTTAACCTGTACACATTTGTATTTTTTAATCCACAATTTAAAAGTAAAAGGTATTCATTTTCCCAGACACAGTTCTAAACAGAAAGAATAAATGAACAAGCATGACTTGATTAAGTCAGAGCCCAATCATGGGATAAGTACAGGTTTGTTCAGAGAGAGTTTGAAAGTGATTCAAGTAAAATGTTAGGTGACAAGTAGGAGACGGATGAGGCAAAGTGTGAGATGTTAATTGATGCCTTGAAGCTTAGCTTTGCAGCCAAGGCAAGTGTTAGTGGGAAAACCTGAACAAGAGCAAGTTCAACTCAAAACCAGAGATGAAGACTTAATTCATATTAAAATAAAGAGGCTTGGCTTTCCCACACCCTTTCCAGAAATGTCTGTGCCTGTGTAGTAATCCAATTTTTCTAAAGTTCTCCTAAAACTCTGTGACATAATAAACAGAAGCCAGAGCTGGACCTTAGGGATTCAAAGTCTAGCTTCCCTGTCATATGGGAAACTACCCAACAGGCTTGGTTCCATCTGCTTTGACAACAGCTTAGGTTCATTATTTCTCATTAATGTTTCTTTATAGAGCATCTTCTCCTTTATTGCTCTGAATATGATTATTATCACTTTGTTGGTTCACTCACTGATCATGCAGCTAATTTTGGATTCTGTAGAATTAAATTTTTGTATGCTCAAATTGCATAGCAGTCCATGGGGTTGCAACGAGTCAGCCATGACTGAGCGACTGAACTGGGAAATTGCACAAATTGTAACACACACACACATTCAAGCATACAAACACACACAAAGCTTGCTTCATGAGGTAGAACTGCTTCCATACCGGTACAGGGTTTATTATAAGTAATATGACAGTGGGCTTCCCAGGTGGCTCAGTGATAATGTGCCTTCCAATGTAGGAGACACAAGAGATACGGATTCGAGCTGGGGTGGGAAGATCCCCCGGAGTAGGAAATGGCACCCCACTCCAGTATTTCTGCTTGGAAAATTCCATGGACAGAAGAGCCTGGCGGGGTACAGTCTGTTGGGTCTCAAAGAGTCGAACATGACTGAGCAACTGAGCACGTATGCAATATGACAGTAAATAAGATTTTTTGCTTTAATGAAATCCTGTGCTTATAAATTTGCTGTGTTCCAAACGATTGTCAGTTTTTTTTTGTTTGTTTGTTTGTTTGCTTTTACTTTTAAACACACATAGTGCCACAGTGGGTAGGTTCCTAGACTAGCAACTGGAAGGTCATTTACCGAATGCTGGACCTGAAAGTTTTAGTTGCATCAGTCATGTCTGACTCTTTGCAACCCCTTCAGGCTCCTCTGTCCATGGAATTCTCCAGTGAAGAATGCTGGAGTGGGTTGCTATTCCCTTCTCCAAGGGATCTTCCCAACACAGGGATTGAACGTGGGTCTCCTGTACTACAGGCAGGTTCTTTACTATCTGAGCTACCAGGACCTGAAAACCAATAAAAACAATCTAGTGCTCTTTCCTTACTTATTAAAAAAGAGAATGAGGCCTATACCATATAATGAGATATCAGAGCCACACAATAATAAATGGTCCACGTGGGTCTGGAGTCCAGGGTCCTGATCCCTAATGTACAAGACTTTTTCTGTGATCCCTGTTTCACAGCATGTTCTCAACTCATGCATTGGTTACAAACTATTTTCAAATCCCAGCAAAACTGGGGTTTTATCAGGAGCCTGAATCTCTCTGGTAGCCTAGGCTACCCTGAGACCAGAGACTAGCCTTGAAATTCCTGTGACTGAACGCAAGTAAAGTTGGCTCCTCTCTCCCTTTGGGTGGCACGGGTTGCCATGGGCCCTAGTCTCTGCAGTCGTTAGAGAAACCTTGTGAGTGGAGGGTTCACGGCCTTTCGGCTGCTTTATCAGCACATGTGGTCCTTTTGCTGGTGGTGGCGCAAGCCATTTTATAGTGAAAAATAGTGGGAAATACTTGGGATAAAATGAATAACAAACACATTAAAGATTCTTTTTGAAGGCTTGTGCTTGAACAAAGGTAGCTTCTTTGGAGCAAGAAGTGTTCATGTATTCAGATTGTGAAGGAGGCTATGGAGGAGATGAGATATGTGAGGACTTGCAAGGAGGATTTGAAAAGCCAGGCGCTGGTCCTTTTCCTGGGTGAGCAAGTCCAGCCACATGATCCTAAGCCCATCAGACTCCAGGGGGATTACGTTTGGCCTCATAGGGCAAAGGGAGACAGTTGGTGGACATGTTCACACAGAATACATCTAAGTTTACAGCTCCATTTGGCAGATAAGATATGTGTTATCATCTCAGCTCTATGGGATAAGGATGGGGGGAGCTCCAAGGAATTTGAGCTAAAAGTATTAATCAAACAGTTGTTTGGCTGTGAGGACGAAGGTCTGGACACGACAAAGTGCTTTCCTTCCTGGTGTCCATGGGCAGCAGGCAAGAAAGGGGCAGATCCAGGATTGGAATCAACATTTCCTTACTCTGAACAACAGCTCTGAACTCTAGAGTATGTTATTTCAGCTGCAAGGCAAGTGCCATGTGTGATAAATGCTGCTGACAATGGAATCTTTCATCTTCCTGGGGCAGGTAAAAACTGACAATCCTGAACCTTACATCAGGGGCTTCTGGTCTGACTGAGCTGAGACCAGGATGTTATCCATAGGGATGTCTTCATCCTCCTCCTCTACCTCACCTCCTCCTCCCCCAACCCAGTGTCTGCTGGGATCTACTGATGCCCACGTGGGAACTTGCACAACTGGAAAGGGTGGAGGGTTTTAGTTGAGTGGTAGAAGATGCAGGAGATATGATGGCAACTCTTCCTCTTTATATTTTGCAGGTTTTGCTTGAGGTACTAGAATGTTTTAAAATAATTTTCCTGAGAAATATGGAACGAGGCAAAGACAAGGAGTCAACAGAACTATCCAGAAGACACTTCGTTTGATGTGAAAGGACTGTCATCGAATGGAAAAGAGAATTTCCCTTAGTTTTGCTCTGGACCTGTGCCTCTAGCATGTTGAAGCCTAAATGTTTAGGGACACTCAGAGATGCTTTTTTGGGATGAACAGTGGCATTTTTGTGATGTGATGTGATGGTGACAAAGCTTTTCCAAGTGGCAAGTATGGTCAGAAGGAAGAGGACGATGGGGAAGATGATGCTAATTGGTTTGTGGCACTGGCCGGAACTTGTCTGGGCTCTCTAAGAAATAAGTGGAGACTATTTCTGGAGGGAGAAGAAAGTCATGAGGTCTTGTTGTTGTGGGGCTCAGATTCTTAGTGCCAGTAGGCATTAGGATTACCTGCCTTTAATAACATATAGGAGTTCCCAGGTGGTGCTAGTGGCAGAGAACCTGCCTGCCAGTGCAGGATACACAAGAGACATGGGTTCGATCCCTGGGTCAGGAAGATCCCCTGGAGGAGGGCATGGCAACTCACTCCAGTATTCTTGCCTGGATAACCCTATGGACAGAAGAACCAGGCAGGCTATGGTCCATGGGGTGGCAAAGAGTTGGACACGACGGGGCGACTAAGCATGCATGCACAATAACATGTAGATTGTCTTCTGGGAAAAAAAAAAAAAAACAGCCAAATTGAGCCTGTTTTAAGTTTTAGACTACTACCCCAACCCAGTCTCTGCAGGAATCTACTGAGCTAAGCAAGAGATGCTCCTTTTAAGATAAAAATATTTCCTCTGCTATAAAATAAAATGCTCAGGATAGTTTTAGACAAGCATGCTCTTTCAAAGAAAAAAGAATAGAGGAAACGATTTAAGAGCACTTTCTGAATTAATCCCAGAGCTTGTGCTTGTAAACTGGATAAGGCTCCTGTGGACCAACCCCAGGTGGTTTTGAAAACCCAGAAGTATATTAGGAGCATGCTCTCCCAGGGCTTGAGAGATGAAGAGGATGGCAGTTTTCCTTTTATACTTAGTGTGGGCCATTCAGTGTGGCCGGGGCATTGCACAGCATTTCAGAGTGTGGAAATGGAACATGCAGGCAGATTGATGAGTTCTCTCTGCCTTGGTGCGGATGAATGGCTGGCACATCTCCTAGCCACTGCAGGCATGCAGAGACCCTGCTGGAAAACCGGATGGCGAGGAGGCTGCGCTTTTCTATGACACAAACTGTTCCTTCCTTAACTTACATGTAGATGTCAAATATTTTTACAGTAAACACCTACAACATAAGCCTCATAAATTATTGCACAAGGCCATTGTCATATCCACTCAAAAAGAGTCATTTATTTTCTCATACAGGAAGTATGACTTAAAATAGTTTTGCCTCCAGAAATGACGGAATTTTTTCCAAATGGATCTGCCATTTTCCCCCCAATGACTTCACAATATTTTATCTCCCTGCCTAGCCTTTCCTTTGCTCACATGGGGACAAAAATATCCTTAAAATAGCTCCCTGCTTTCTACTGATGGAGATCTTCAAACTTGAATACATACACCCAGCTAAGAGACTTCAGAGTTAGGTTTGCCAGCTGACGTGATTGAACCCAAGCAACATTGTGGAAAAAATGATGAGAAACTGTATTATCTCATGCATGCTCTATTATATCTTTTCAGTTCAATTTTAGAAAATATCTGATGTTTTTTATTTTCTTTTTTCAGATGATAAAAGAAACTTATGAAGAGGTACAGATTTTCAGTTACAAAATAAGTGAGCCCCAGGTATGAAATAGAGAGTGTGGGGGAATCAGACGATAATTACGTAATATCTTTGGATGGGGACAGATGGTAACTAAATTTACCCTTTTGAAATATATTGAAATATAGAAGCACTGTGTTGTGTACCAGGAACTAACATAGTGTTATAGGTCAATTATATTTCAAAAATGTTTGCAGAGCAAGGATTCAAACACATGTTTGCAGGAACAGTGTTTAAACTTTTCATGAGGCCACTCAGCTCTCTGTTTTATGGAGCATATACGTGAGCCACCACTGCAGGAGGCACTTTGCACGGAGTGTCTGATTTCACCTTCAGAATACACCGGCAGGTAAATATCCCTGTCTTCCTGTCATAGGTGAAAAAAAAAATAGATTTGGAGGGATGAAATTGTGAACTCAGGATCCTTTGATTTGTACCTGTCTCGAGTGGGTTGTTGTCTTGTATCAATGCCTTACTTTTCCTTTTAGATTCACCTCATCTCATTACTGATCTGCAACATAGTTTGCTTACTTATGAAATGCAGGCAACCTGGCCTGCTCCTTGTACCGGATATTGTTTTTGAGTCTCTAAGTCGTGTCTGACTCTTTGCAACACCATGGACTGTAGCCCACCAGGCTCCTCTGTTTATGGGATTTCCCAGGCAAGAATACTAGAGTGGGTAGCCATTCCCTTCTCCAGATCTTCCCAACCCAGGGATCAGACCCTCCTCTCCTGCATTAAGGGTGGATTCTTTACCACTGAGCCACATGGGAAGCCACTGCTGCTGCTGCTGCTGCTGCTGCTGCTGCTAAGTCGCTTCAGTCGTGTCCGACTCTGTGCGACCCCATAGACGGTAGCCCACTAGGCTCCCCCGTCCCTGGGATTCTCCAGGCAAGAACACTGGAGTGGGCTGCCATTTCCTTAGCCACTGCTTGTACCTAATATGATGGTTCTATCTGATTAGCGCCAAGTAGAGCACTAGCATAATGTGGTCCCAGTGATTTCTAATTGAGTGAATTGAGGGTAATGTTTGTGAATATCCTTTGTGCACCACGAAGCAGGCTTGTGTATGCTGTTACTCTGCAAGTTAAGACAAAAGGGGAAAGGAGATGAAGTGAGGACTGTATGGACAGGGGTGGAGAAAAGAAAAAGAATAGCTAGTGGTGCTTGCTGAGGGATTTTTCTGGTGTGATAGGAGTTAACATTGTTATTGAAGAGTTGTAAAAAGACATTTTAAAAAGAGTCCAGTAAATATGACCACATCAGCAGGAAAAATAAAGCCCAAATCCATTAAGGGGAAATGGTCTGACTTTGGAAATCAATAAAAAGAAAAGGGACCAATCTTTTAACCATAGAGGCACATATTTATTTACTTTTTATTTAGTCCCTTTTTATTTTCCCATTATTGATTCTCAAAGACCAAAACACTAGTCTAGACTTCCTGACTTTTCCCACATTTGTCCCAAGACATTTCCTTAATCCCATGCTTGCTGACCCTCCACTCAGCTTATATTCCTGTAGATGTTACTTAGTTATATTCAAGCCTTTGTACCTTTCCTTCCCCACCTCCAAGGACTTCCAGAAAGTTCTCCTATTCAATTCAATCTTTCTTTTGCCAGTTTGTTTGCAAATTGCAATCAAATATAAGGTCACTTCTAAAATGCAATTTCACGTAATTTAGCTGTTGCCTCGTTGTTTGAGAAGTAGCTGTTTAAGTTTCAGTGACTGATCTCTGAGCTGAACCGACCTCCATCATCTCTCTTATGCAGCTGGCAGTGTAGATGATAAATCACAGCGTTGCATCTTGGCAGCCNGGATGGCTAAATTAATTGTGCTATAGTCTTACAATGGACTAGAGCAAGGAGAATAAATGAACACATATAACAAAATGATTTTTGTATACATAGGGTGAGGCTTAAAGAACCAAACACATAGAAGTATACAAGACAAAATGCCTTTTTTTTTTTCATTGCAGGCTAAACTTATCTTTGATGATAGAAGTAAGAATGGTGATTATCCTTGCTGGGGAGGAGTGAATAGAAGCAGACTTGAGGGATTTACTAGGAAGCTAGTAATGTTTTCTTTCTTAATCTGGTGTTTGTTACTGGGTGAGTTCACTTTGTGAAAATTTATCAGACTCTTCACTTGGAATATATGCGCTTTTCTGTTGTTTGACGCACTCAGGATAAAATCAAGAAATGGACTGGGTTTCAGAGATTCTTATGTATGAGAGAGCTTCTAGTGTTTTCCTAAAGGCTTTTTCCATGGCTTTTTGTCTACTCCATCTCAGAGGAATTCTGAGAAATATTAAAGGCAGAAAGCAATTTTATTTTGGAAAAGAGATTGAGACCACTGACAGTAACGGTTTCTGTGGAACAGAAAGGGTAGCAACCGGTTTGGACAGGAGCCTCTGGAAGCTCTGAATTTAAGGAAACACTGACTTTTTGCTCCTCAAAGCCAACTTAAAGGATGAGGAAAGTTGACTCTGGCAGTCTGAGCTCAGCATGTAACAACTGCTACCACCTCCATCAAGAGCGTGCTGGCTGGATTCACTCCATCCTCCAACAGGTGGGTGTGCCTGTGCGGGCATCACCCTATTCCTACCTGGATGGTTTGGCAGACACTGTCCATACCAGTTTCTGCTGATCTTTCCAGACCAAGTATTTCAACAATGAACACACTTTAGGTAGCTTTGCCATGAGAAAAGAGAAAAGTGAGAAAGCTGGCTTAAAACTCAACATTTAAAAAACTAAGATCATTACATCCAGACCCATCACTTCATGGCAAATAGAAGGGAAAAAAGTGGAAGAAGTGACAGGTTTTACTTTCTTGTGGTCCAAAATTACTGGAGATTGTGACTGCAGCCATGAAATTGACACTTGCTTCTTGGAAGGAAAGCTATGATAAACATAGGTAGCAAATTAAAAAGCAGAGACATCACTTTGCCAACAATAATCTGTATAGTCAAAGCTATGGTTTTTCCAGTAGTCATGTACAGATATGAGAACTGGACCATAAAGAAGGCTGAGTGCCAAAGAATTGATGCCTTTGAATTGTGATACTGGAGAAGACACTTGAGAGTCCCTTGCATTGCAAGGAGATCAAACCAGTCAATCCTAAATGAAATAAACCCTGAATATTCATTGAAAGGGCTGATGCTGAAGCTGAAGCTCCAAGACTTTGGCCACCTGATACGAAAAGCCAACTCACTGGAATAGACTCTGATGATGGAAAAGATTGAGGGCAGGAGGAGGTTGAGATGGTTAGATAGCATCACCAAGTCAATACACATGAATTTTAGCAAATTCCAGGAGATAGTGAAAGACCAGGAAGATTGGCATGCTGCAGTTCCTGGGGTCACAAAGAGTCAGACATGATTTAGTGACTGAATAATGACAACAACAACCATGGTTCACTCATTAAGAGCATGTATATCATTTAGTCTTACTCTGATAACCTAAACCAAAATAATCACACAATTGCAGTAATACTTATCTCCCATTCACATGACCTGTCTGCAAATGCAGGTTGACTGTCATGGCTTAATCCTAGTTTCTTCTCATTCTGGGATGAAATCCTCTAAGATTTGCTTTCTTACTTGCTTATATCACTTTAGGTCATATTTCCTTGGCCAAAGCATATCACATAACCACACTCATTTCTGGTACTGGTTTTGTATTTGTCTGCTTTATAATAAGCTGCAGTAACAAGTAACTCCCGAATCTTACTCACATTGCACAGGACTTGTCTTGAGTTGGAGGCCATGCCTCTTCTCTACATGTCTCCTCACTCTGGGATACGAGTTAAACGAGAAACCATGTTCATGGCAGAGAGAAGAGAGCAAGATAGATAGGAGAAACTTCTGGTGCTTCTTGCTGTTTTCTTGTTCAGTCATGTCCAAGTCTTTGCAACCCATTGGATTGCAGCCTGCCAGACTCCTCTGTCCATGTGATTTCCCAGGCAATAATACTGGACTGGGTTGCCATTTCCTCCTCAAGGGGATCTTACTGACTCAGGGATTGAAGCTGCATGACCAAAGTGTATATTTTGGACAACCCCAACAGCAGTGGGAAAATGGAGGAAGCATTGCCCACTACATGACAAGAGGAAATGATACAATCTTCTCATAGACAATAGAGACAGTGAGTGATTGGGATCAAAAATTAGTTGGGAATGATTTAACTTGAAAACAACAGAGTAACTGTCCCTTGAACTGATTGATAAGAAGTTATTTTTCTCATATAAAAGTCTAGAGGCAAATGGTTGCTAGAGTTAGATTTTAGTGTTAGATTTCTCACCAATATCATAAGGAGTCAAATTCGTTTTTTTTTTTTTTTTATCTTTCTGTTAGACCATCCTTAATGTGTTAGTCATTCATATTTATACACATTGTTTTTAACGGGAATGAGACTGCAGAGTTCCAAGAATTATACGCGTCTTGAAGAGAGGAAGAAAGAAAATGGATGGAACAGTCACATGGATACCTTCTATCAAGAATCCAAGCACTTTTCAAGAAGCCCCTTCATTCATCCCAGCAAAGACACTGGCTTTCATCTTACTTTGTAGCACTTGGCTGCCATGAGTTGTAAGGAAGGCTGGAAAGTATTTAATTTCCACAAACTCTAATGAAGACAGGCAAAGGAGAGTGGGGCTTGAATATCAGTTGACTTAGCCAATCAATGTCGCTTCCCTAGAAAATCATTGGAAAAGCTGGATATTTGAATCTGAGCATTTGTCTTTGTTCATAAATGGGAACAAAAAAAAATTTATATCTTTTATTGGCCTAGTTGGTTAGGTTTTCATCTGTTATGCACATAATTTCTTAATAATGCTATTAAATCTCTCAAACAATCTAGTCTCAGAGTTTATATAGATATACCTTGCTATTAAGTTTATTGTTGTTTTCCTAGGTAACTCACATCTTCCCTAAAAGAGAAAAATGAATCACAGTGATGAAATCACGTTGAAGAGTAGACTTTAGGAGGGAAAAAAAAACCCTTTTATTTTCATTTGACTTGCCTATATTTCTAAATGCTTCATAATTCTTTTATGTTACTAAAACAGAAAATGATTGTGTTGCCTAATGTGTTACTTAGAAATTAGGACTTACTTCCAAAGGTAGAAGCACATTCTTGTTTCTTGAGAGGAATGTGTTATTAACGTCTCTCTCTGTTAAAATTGTGAACTGCGAGGAGTCTGTCTGATTTGTGATAGTGTAATATTTTAGAAGAGCCTCATGAATAGAAGATATTTTTGTAGCACAAGCTTAGTTTCTCTTTCCTCTGTGTGTGTGTGTGTGTATATGTGTGTGTGTGAGCACACACACGTGCGTGTGTGTGTTAGTTGCTCAGTCTGGTCCAAGTCTCTGCGACCCCATGGCCTGTAACCTGCTAGGCTCTTCTGTCCATGGAATTCTCTGGGCAAGAATACTGGAGTGGGTTGCCATTCCCTTCTCCAGGGGATCTTCCTGATCCAAGGATTGAACCCAAGTGTCCTGCATTGCAGGAAGATTCTTTACCATCTGAGACACCTATGAATTCCACTATGGGTTCTGGAAACAGTGACAGTTTATTTTCTTGTGCTCCAAAATCACTGCAGATTATGACTGAAGCAATGATATTAAAAGATGCTCGCTCTTTGGAAGAAAAGTAACAACAAATCTAGGCAGCTTATTAAAAACCAGAGACATGACTTTGCCAACAAAGGTCCATATAGTCAAAGCTATTGTTTTTCCAGTAGTCATGTATGGATGTAAAAGTTGGACCATAAAGAAAACTGGACACTGATGAATTGATGCTTTTGAACTGTGGTATAGAAGACTCTTGAGAGTCCCTTGGACTGCAAGGAGATCAAACCAGTCAATCCTAAAGGAAATCAATCCTGAATATTCATGGGAAGGACTGATGCTGAAGCTGAAACTCCAATACTTTGTCCACCTGATGTGAAGAACTGACTCATTTGAAAAGACCCTGATGCTGGGAAAGATTGAGGGCAGGAGGAAAAGGGGATGACAGAGGACAAGATAGTTGGATGGTATCACTGACTCGATGGACATGAGTCTGAGCAAGCTCCGGGAGATGTTAAAGGACAGGGACGGCTGGTGTGCTACAGTCCATGGGGCTGCAAAGAGTTGGACATGACTGAGCAACTGAACAAGAACAAAATGAGTTCTGGAAGGCATAGAAAGAACAGACATCTCCTCCACCTGCTCCTGATACTGCCTCCTGCTTGAGGAGTCAGGCAGCCTGTGATTGGTTGTTAAGACTGCAAGGGGCTTTACTGAGTTCAGAGGCAGAAGCCACCATCTTCAAACAGCAGTTGAAAACTTCTAGGTGAGGTGAAGTCGCTCAGTCGTGTCCGACTCTTTGCGACCCCGTGGACTGTAAACTACTAGGCTTCTCCGTCCATGGGATTCTCTAGGCAAGAATACTGGAGTGGGTTGCCATTTGAAAACTTCTACAGCACATGAATTCAGGATGCAGGATTTGGAAGCAGGACCAAGTATCCACGTTCCCTGCTTTACGAGCACGCCCAGGTTAGGTGTACCTGGGCTAATGCAGATGGGACCCGTGTCATCTAGACCAACATCTTTTTTGCACATAGTCTAAATTGCCTGATATTCACCAAGGCTCTGAATTGCACTGAGTCAAAAATTAAGAGTTTTTAAAACTGTAGGCATAAGAAAAATAATTGTCTCTTGGTTATGTATGGTACTTACGAACTACCAGGTTTTTCAGTCCAGGACAGAAGCAATGAGGAAACGGAATGTGGTGCTAAAAGGGTAAAAAATTTGTCTTGAAATAAACTCTGTTTTCCAAAGCATAGTTTTATGTTGAATTTTCCTTGCTAAGAGAGTTAATAACATGTCCATGTCTTTTTAAATGTACAATTGAGAACAAACAGCCTTTATAAAACACAACATTTTAGGCGCTAGAGTCAAACTTCATGAGAACCTGGACCTGTTCCACTTTGCCCTGACTGTATCTCCACCCCTGGAACAGCTCCTAGGACATCATGGGTGCCGCACAGAAAGTTAGTTGTGGAGTGAAGTCTCCAATTATGTGTTTTCATATTCATATGATTCAGTGTTTAAATGTCTGAATGTTTGATACATTTATTGCCTCTGACATCATTTATGGGTAACAGAAGAATCTCAGGAAAAAGAAACTATAAAGTTATTACTAAATTTGAGATAGGACTGCAGTTCAGCTATTTCCATGCCCTGATTTTATTGTGGTCATTATAACAACATATGAATAAAGTCTTCACTTATTGTATAAATTTAATAGTTTATATTTCCATAAACATAATAGATATTCATTCCAACTTAATGAAAGGTAAACTCTTTGGCATATATAATCTACAATACTGAAAACACACAAGGCTGTTTCCAACCTTGCCAGTGATTCTTCAAATTCAAGAATACAAGACTGATAAATACAAATTTGCTTTTTTCCATAATAGCATGGTTATCACTACAACTCATTAAGATTGAAAAGAAGATAAATAAAAAGATGAATAGCTATTTATTTAAGACTGCCTGGAATAATTCTCTACTTTCTTCTAGGGAGTGAGACAGACATCAAAAAGCAAGGGCAATAAAAATAATACAGACTGGGCATAGTAATGATCTGGATAAGTATCAAGAGCTATTCACATCCACACATATTTGGCTGTTTTAGAAGACTGTCAGATTAACTTGACTTACTTTTGTCTTTGGAAGAATGTGTTTGCAGTGGCCGGCTTCGAGCTGGCTTCCACCAGCATTTACTAACTGCTGTCACTATTCTTAATAACTCGTATTGATAGCTTGCCAACATCGGCACTAGGGTATAATGTGAGGATCATCAGTTTCCTGATGGGGACAGACATCTGATTCCACCTTCAACATTGTTGTCTGGTTACAAGGCCAAGGTTTGAGTCTACCATAGTCTTCTGAGACAGCAATTTCATTTTTTCACAAGAAAGGGACAAGCGCAGAAACCAAAGTGATAGGAAGGAGGCAGTCTAAATCAACATTTTCTAGAAACTGTATGTTCATTAAAAGTTTCGGCTTTTATTTTTATTTTGAGACATGATGGTATGGATATATGTATCGGCTTCTCAGGTGGCACTAGTGGTGAAGAACCCACCTGCCAAAACAGGAGACATAAGAGACCTGGGTTCAATACCTGGCTTGGGAAGATCCCCTGGAGAAGGAAATGGCAACCCTCGCCAGTATTCCTGCCTGGAGAATCCCATGGACAGAGGAGCCTGGCGGGCTATAGTCCATGGGATCACAAAAGAGTTGGACACAACTGAAGCGACTTAGCACGTTTGCCATATATATGGGCATTCTTTCCGTTTTAAACTCTCACTGGGAAGAAATTTTCTAAAATGTTTCAATGATATGGAAGAAATGAGGAAGCCAAATGATTGACTTCATAAAATAGAAAAGTAGCTTATTTTTTGAGTTTATATCCAACTAGGACTAGGCCATACAGGTAACCAATATTCATTAGGATCTCCTTAAGTAATAAATACTGGGCTAGATGCTGGAGTTATGGGGATTATTTAGACATGGTCTCTATCCTCAAGAGGCTCACAGTGTGGGGGCAGATAGACAGGTATGTGAGAAGAAGCCGGTTTAGCTCAATGTGACATCTCTCAGAAAGTCTCCCCTCCCTCACTTCTGTCCTAGGCTCCCTCCCCCACATATGCTCAGAGCACACCCTTGTCTTTCTATCATCAAGGATCAGGTCCACTCATTTCACTCAACACATATTCCTGTTTTTTTTTTTTTTTGAATTACAGACTTTTTTCTTCAGTTGGAGGATAATCACTTTACAATGTTGTGTTGATTTCTGCCATATGACAACACGAATCAGTCACAGTTATATATACATACCCTCCCCCTTGAGCCTCTTCTCCTCCATATTAATTCATATATGTGGAATCTAGGAAAACAGCACTGATGAGCCTATTTACAGGGAAGAAATGGAGATTCAGACATAGAGAGCAGACTTGTGGGCACAGTGGGGGAAGGAGAAGGCAGGACAAACTGAGAAGGTAGCATTGACATGTATACACTAGCATGTGTAGGACAGATAACTAGTGGGAAGCTGCTGTATAACACAGGAGCCCAGCCTGGCGCTCTGTGATGACCCAGAACACATAGTCCTTGAATGTCTCCTACACATCAGTCTATACCATGTGTATAAATAAACACGTGCATTTTGATATATATAGTTATATATCATATGTGAGCTATATGCTGTATATATATTTTTTCTTCTGGTTTCTTTTATAGACCTGTAAATAATAATAATGTATACTAAGTGAGTCTTTGCAAAATCAAGGTCATATTAAATGCACTGTTTTTGAGCTTTGAACACAGCTCAGTATTTCTCTTGACATTAAGTATTCATTGACAATGTGCTTGTAATATAGAAAATGCATCAGATCCCCACTATGTGGAGAACACAACTCAATCTGTTTAGTCAATTTCTAATTAAGAGTCATTTGGGTTTTAACTTTTTCTTATTACAAATATTACTAAAACTGTTGTTCCTCTATGCAATCCTTTGATTGCATTTTTATCACAAGATTATAATTAGCAGTCAACCTTCAATGCTAATCAGCCTTTGGAAACAGATATGTGCTCTTTGGCTCTTCAGTTAGAAGTTTTCTTAGCTGTGTTGTGTGATGTAATTTCACTTTTGTGTTTGACCAAGTTTAGATTTCTAGCTCTTTATCAGGGTATGGAAGAAGTCAGCCACAGAGAACAAAGACTGTGCTTTAGCTCCTCTTGTAAACTGACTCACACTTATTTGAGTGTATAATGTACAGTCCTTTCAGTCACTGGCTTGGGAAGTGAGGAGGATGCCCAGAGGGCATGGGGTAGAGGGAAGTCTGAGGTGGACACTGTGGTCCCAGTGCTGGAGTGGCTGGTAATGCGATTCGGCCCCCCAAGAACTAGTTTCACCACTGTTTCCAGTTTTCAAGGCTACAGTCTGGATGATCTTCTCCCCAGTCTTCTCTGAGTCCTGGTGGAATGTCAGGAGACTGGGAGGTGCTAATTAGGGGTTGAGCTGTGTGCTCCCCAAAAAGATATGCAGAAGTCTTATCCCCAGTGACTCTGGATGTGACCTCATGTGGAGAGTCGTTACAGGGGTAATCAAGTTTCAAGGAGGTCATTAGAGTGGATCCTTGTTCAGTATGACTGACATCTTATACAAAGAGGACACGCGGACACAGAGATATGCTTAGTAAGGAAGGAGACAGCTGAGTGAAGATGGGTTATGCTGCCCCAAGTGAAGGAGTGTCTGGGCCAGCAGGAGCTGGAGGGAGCTAGAAGGGTCCGCATTTGTAGGTTTTTCAGAGGGAGCGTGGCTTTGCCAACACCCTGATTTCAGACATCTAGCCTCCAGAACTGTGAGATTGTCTATTTTTGTTTTTTGTTCATGATTTTTTTGACCATGCTGTGTGGCATGTTAGATAGAACCCATGCCCCCTGCAAGGAAGTGTGGAGTCTTCATTGAACCATCAGGGAAGTCCTATTTCTGTGTTTAAAGCTCCCCTGTCTGTGGTATTTGTTATGAGAATCCGAGGAAACTAACACCATACTTACATGCTGTGACTAATAATCCCAGCTGATATTTGGCATGGGTTTATTTTTTAAAGTTCTATTTCTTAAATTTTATTTGTTTATTACTTTTTATTTTTATTGGAGCATAGTTGATTTACAACGTCATGTTATTTCTACTATACAGCAAAGTGAATCAGCTCTAGGTATTCATACATACCCTCTTTTTTGGATTTCCTTTCCATTAGCTATACAGTATGTTCTCATTACTTATCTATTTTATTTATTTATTTTATATCAATAGTGTATATATGTCAATCCCAATCTCCCAATGCATCCCCTCACTCCCATATCCACTTGGTGTCCATACATTTGTTTTATGTACGGACAAATGTATGGACATTACGTCTGTGTCTCTATTTCTGTTTAGCAAATAAGTTCATCTGTACCATTTTTCTGGATTCCACATATAAGTCATATTATAAAATATTTGTTTTGTTTTTTTTATTTTATTTTATTTTATTTTTAATTTTTACTTTATTTTACTTTACAATACCGTATTGGTTTTGCCATACATTGACATGAATCCACCATGGGTGTATATGAGATCCCAATCCTGAATCCCCCTCCCACATTCCACCCCATATCCTCTCTCTGGATCATCCCTGTGTACCAGCCCCAAGCATCCTGTATCCTGTATCGAATATCTGTCTGACTTACTTCACTCTGTGTGACAGTCTCTAGGTCCATCTACATGTCTACAAATGATGACATAGAGGGATAAGACTGTAGCATTTGCTAGAGTTCAGCTCTCATTGGAGAAGAATTTGACGCTGGGAAAGATCAAAAGCAAAAGGAGAAGAGGGTGGTAGAGGATGAGATGGTTAGATAGCGTCGCTGAGTCAATGGACATTAATTTGAGCAAACTCCGGGTGATTGTGAAGGATAGAAGAGCCTGGAGTGCTGCAGTCCATGGGGTCGCAAAAGAGTCTGGTATAACTTAGCCACAGAACAACAACCTCAACAATGTGTAATGAAACCTAAGCAGCATAGTAGTTGACACATACTTAGAGCCTGTAGACAGCACATGATCAGCTATGGGACCAGCATTAGACTTCCAGATGGTACTGAACAGTGGGGAGAATGCCCAGGCTACGGATGTAGTCAGATGGTGGGAAGATGCTGTGCCATCACTTGACTGGAGTCATATGCAGGTCTGGACTGTAATATCATCTCATGTATTCTGAAAAATGCAACATACCAGTGCTTTTCCCATTTTTAACCTTTTATTTTCTTATTCAGTTTAACATGTTTATTTGATCCCCCGCCCCCTCCTAGAACTCAGTTTCTTGGCAGTTGACAAAAGATCTTGAAGTAAAATGCAATACCACAAGTGCCTTGTTTTAGCTCTTCTATCATTTGCTCTAGCACCATCTAAATTTTTCTATTAATTTAGATTTTCATCAAAGTCTTCTGTCTGTGATATTAGAGGTTTTGAAGGCAGACATCACCATCAATGGAACAAAACCGTTTCAGTAGCTATCCTAAAAGAGAAGAACTTGCAATTCTTTAACCCTTCCCAAGGGGCTAACTGGAGACTTTCAGAGGCAAACTTTATGGACAATAAGAAAAAACAGTCCCAGGGCAGAAAAGTTATGTAACCCCAGTAAACACCAAAATAGCACATAAGCTACTGCTCAGAAAGGCCCTGAAATGTGGAGTTGTTTATTGTGTCCGACAGCATCAGATTTCCACGGCTTTATAGGGAAGGAAATTAGAACTGTGAGTCTCAATTAAATTACGAACATGAAATCTCCCTCAATTGTGCTAATAGAAAATCCTAATGTTGATCCTGGCATAACTTCTGAATTTTAAACATGAATGCTTTTCATTACTCATAATCACCATTAAAACTTGAGCACCATCCATAAAACTAGTCTTTGTTTTTAGATGCCAAAAGGTAAAGCAAGAGCAGTTGAAGTTTCTAAATGTAATAAAATGCCAGGCAGAAATATCAGGCTATAGACCTGTTCATTTTCAGAGGTCCCCAGCTCTCTAAGGGCCACTGGGAGTTTATCCAATCTATTTGCAAGCATACATGCTCAGTCACTTCAGTCGTGTCTGACTCTTTGTGACCCTGTGGACTGTAGCCTGCCAGGCTCCTCTGTCCATGAGATTCTTCAGGCAAGAATACTGGGAGGTTGCATTCCTTTCTCCAAGGGATCTTCCTGACCCAGGGATTGAACCTGTCTCCTTCATCTCCTGCATGGCAGGAGAATTCCTTACAGGAAAGCCCATCTATCTGTATAGTTTAGATTACTAGTATAATCTTATATGATTTAGGGTATTTTGGTAAATAGTTTCATTTATTAGTAGGGCTTATAATGTTAGAATGCTTCGGTTGATACTATGGTTTTAAACCTGCTATTATGCTTCGAAGGCTTCTGGCATTCTTTTTTCCTCAAAACCTTTTAAAACTTTCAGTAGAAGTGGCTGTGGAGCTTGGAAGGTGGGAAAGGTCATAATGTCTCATAAGGTGAGCAGTGGAAATTTTCTGTAGTGCACCTGGGGCCAACTGGCAAGAAAGAGCTCAACACCTAATCTGAAGACTTGATTTCAGCTCAACTGCAAGTAGGGGACGGGTTCAGGACTCGGATAACCCAACTCTAAAAAGGGTGGGAAATGCTAAGATTCAGTCTCTTGACAACAGGGAGTTTCCCCTGAAAATTAAAAATAGATCTACCATATGCACCTGCAGTCCTACTTCTGTGTATATATATAAAGGGAAATAAAATCAGTATCCAAGAGATAACTGAAATCATCATTATATTATTATATTCATTGCAGCCAATATTCATAGTAGCCAATATATAACAATCTACACATCTATCAGGAATTCCCTGGTGGCTCAGATGGTTAAGTATCTCCTTGCAATGCAGGAGGCCTGGCTTTGATCCCTGGATCAGGAAAATCCCCTGGAGGTGAGCATAGCAACCCACTCCAGTATTCAAGCCTGGAAAAGCCCATGGACAGGGGAGCCTGGCAGGCTATAGTCTATAGGGTTGCAAAGAGTCAGATATGACTGAGTGAATTACTCAGTATACACATTGATCAACATATGAATGGATAAAGAAGGTGATCTATCTATCTATCAGTCATCTATAAAGGAATACTATTTAGCTGGTAGGCTAGAGTCCATGGGGTTGCAGAGAGTCAGACAAGACTGAGAGACTAAGCACAGCACATTTAGCTATAAAAAGAAGGAAATCCTGCTATTGGACAAATGAATGAACCTGGAAGACATGATCTCACTTACGTGTGGAATCTGAAAAGTTAACACTCAGAAATCTGAGCAGTGAATGGAAGTGTCCAGGAGCTGGGTGCTATGTGAAATGGGGAGAGTTTGGCCATTGGGTACAAACTCTGACTTATAAGATGAATAAGTTCTGGAGAATTTGATGTATGGCATGGTGGTTATAGTCAATAACACTGCATTGCATACTTTAGTTTTATGAAGAAAGTAGATTTTAAATGTGCTCACCACAAAGAGAAAACTATGTGAGGTAACGTTTGTTAGCTTGATTTTTGTAATCATTTCACAACGATTCAAATCATTGCATTGCACACCTTGAGTATATACAATTTTCATCAATTATGCCTCGATAAAACTGAAGAAAGGACACACGTACATGTGAAATAAAAAACCTTGAAAACATTGAATGTGCTTGTTTGTGATATTCAATTAAATTATAGGAAGACTAGCTCCCCTATCATCCTGCCAGTTCTGATGTATCCGGTTGGGGGTCCGGACCTCCTCTGTGTGCATGCATGCTAAGTGGCTTCAATCATGTCTGACTCTGGGACCCCATGGACTGTAGCCTGCCAGGCTTCTCTGTCCATGGGGATTCTCCAGGCAAGAATACTTCAATGGGTTGCCATGCTCTTATCCAGGGGATATTCCAGATCCAGGGATTGAACCCCTGCCTGTTACGTCTCCTGCATTGGTGGGTGGGTTGTTTACCACTAGCATCACCTGGAAAGCCCTTGACCTCCTCTGCATCCACAAGATTCTAATCAGAAGGTGCAGAGAGAGGTTAATAAAATTCCAGCTAGAAAGTGGCAGCTACTCTAAGATTGTGCAAAGCCAGTGGTCCACGTGGATAGAGTGGAGGTCCTTTTCCAGAGCAGCACTGGATAAATGTGACTGGGCCCTGGGATTTCAACTGAAAATTATACTAATTAACTTTGCAATGGGGCCAAAGGAAATACACATTTTGCCCAAATCTCTCCAGAAATAAATAAAGCATCCTTTACTTTTCCTGACACCTAAGAACACAAAACATTATTGTAAAGGGTCAATAGAACAGCAAACCTCTTAAAATGTCTACTACAGGAAACATCAGACTATTTAGAATAGCGCCTAAATGAATCTCCTTCAGTAGGATGAAAAAAAAAAAAAAAAGACCTTTGTGAAAGGCAATAAGAGAATGGGTTCTATTAATCATGATTCCATTGCAATAGACAGAAAGCCCAGGACAAACTAGCATTCGCAAAAAGGATTTAACTAACTCCCTTATATGAGATGCCCAGGAGTGTGCTGATTTTAGATGCTGCTGCATAGAGGACTCCAAACTGTGTTCTCACAGAATGATTTCTTGCTGTCTTGCTTGCTTCTCTTTAAGAGGAGAACTACCATCCTCTCTGTGGGTTCTATCAGAAAATCTCTTTCTTTTGGATAGAAGGATGGCTGTGAGCTCCAGTCACACCTTTCAGGTTCTGTATCCATGGAAACAGAGCAGTGCTTCTCACCCAACACCTCGCTCTTGTAACCTCATTGGCTGGTCAGGTCAGGCTCTCTTTCTAGAAATCAGTTGCTGGGGCTGATTTCACTGAGCGGCTTTGGTGCAAGATTCCTGCCTTTCCCTGAGACTTGTCAGGTCCCAAAGACTTGAATAAATCTCTAAGGTAAACCCAGGAGACTTGGCTTGGAACAGTGGAAATGAAAACTGGAGAGGCAAACAGAGGCCCACTACTTAGGGTAAGATCACAGTGCAGCAAAGCATGAAAAGATTCATGATAAAATTAAAACCGATTTGAGTGCAATGCACAAGAACTGAAAAAAATTTACTGGAAGGACAGAATCAAAGTTTGCACTGGGACTAGTTAGAGAAGAAAGCAAAGTGGTACAAATATTAAATTGTGATATGAAGGAAAAATTAAGAAAATCTTCCAGAGCACAGAGGAAAAGGAAAAGAGGGAATGAAACTAAAAGTCATGAAAGATTCAGAAAAGAAAATCTACTTAAAAATTATATTTTAAAATAGAGAGTCCATAAATAGACCCACATAAATATAGTCAACCGAACTTTGAAAAAGAAGCAGAGGAAATACAATGGAATGAAGATAGTCTTTCAACAAATGATTGAACAACTAAGCAGCCACAGGCAAAACTGTGAATCTAGATACAGTCCTTACACTCTTCACAAAATTATCTTGAAATGGGTCATAAGCCTAAATCAAAAATACAGAACTAGAAAAATCCTTAATAATAACAAAGATGAAAACATAGACAACCCTGGGTATCATGATGACATTTTAGATACAACGAAAGAATGATCCATCAAAGAAATAATTAATAAGCTGCACTTCATTAAAATTAAGTTTCTGCCTTGTGGAAGACAATGCCAAGAGAACAAGGAAACAAGTCTCAGACTGGGAGGAAATATTTACAAAAGAAATATCTGATAAAGAACTGTTATTAAAATGCACAGAGAACCCAAGACTCAACAATAAGAAAACAGACAACTCAACTAAGATATAGACTGAAGACCTTAACAGGCTTCCCTAGAGGCTCAGATAGTAAAGAATCTGTCTGCAGTGCAGGAGACCCAGGTTCAACCCCTGGGGTGGGGAGGTCCCCTAGAGTAGCGAATGGCAACATGCTCCAGTATTCTTGCCTGGAGAATTCCATGGACAGAGATACGATCCAGGGAGTCTCAAAGAGTCAGACATGACTGAGTGACTAACACTTTCACTTTCTAAAGACCTTAACAGACACCTCACCAAAGAAGATATGCTGATAGAAAATAAACATATAAAATGAAGCCCCTACCTCATATGTCACCAGGGAAATGCAAATTAAAACAACAATGAGATAAAACAACACACGTATTAGACCAGATGCTGTAATCTTAGTTTTTTGAATGTTGAGTTTTAAGCCAGATTTTTCATTTTCCTCTTTCACCCTCATCAGGAGGCTTTTAAGTTCCACACTTGATTAGTAAATCATAAAAAATTATACTCTTTGTTGTTTTTCCAAAACTTAATAAATTAAAACCTTCACATTTGGAGGATTAAAACTTCCTGTTTTCAACTGTGGGTGGGCTACAGACTTAGTCAAAACTTCTCTCCTACTAACCACTGAATCCAGCAGTTACTAGCAAAAGGGTATTCAGGGTTCACTGCATGTGTCCACAAACTTATTCTGGAGAAATTAGTCTAGTGTCTTCAAGAGAACTTAGAAGATGCATCTGATCTGTAAGGACACCAAATAGCTCATTATTCAGATTTTGGAGAGAGGGACCACCGGAAGGACAGAAGCATTTCATGGTCCCAGACACAGGATTTGTGGGATAGTAAATGTGAAATGTGTTATCCATGAAAAAAAAAAAGGAAAAGAACATCAGACTTATTCATTTCACTTCCTTAAGATCAAAGAATAATAAAGTCAGTTAGAAAAATGTAGGTACATGTTAAGCTTCCTATTGTGTAAATAATCCAATATCTGATTTAAAGAAAAAAATCTCCAAATGGGTATGCAAAAATTCTTAAGTTTGTCTCACTTCTGTGTTAATAGACAAATGAGCTCATAGGGTCTTTCTTCTCAGCCTACGTTGAAAATAGTTAATTAAATAGCATTCGCTGTACTCAAAAACTACCAATAACAAGCCATAAAAAGACATGAGGACATAAAAATTAAACTTCTCACATCATGAAGAGCAAATTCAGGGAGAATCTGAGTCTCTGTTCACCACAGGCTTTGCTCCACGTGGTCTTGGGAGGATCCATTTCACTGGTGATGTCAATTTTACGCACATTGGTGTTCTGTAGAGAAAGTAATTGAATGAGACCCTCCGGAGTTTGCCTCACTCTTTTCATTAGTCATACAATTTTTACCGCATTGTGCACTGGCTGACATAGGCAGAGCACAGATTAACTTGGTGAGGGAGCATCGTGCACCTGTCAATAAGCTATTCATTCCTATGGGAGTTCTATTACCATTGTGTCATTTAGGACCGGATGGGAGGGGGAATTGCAAGGGTAAAGAGACAGTTTCTCAATACACCTATTCATGTCAGCCTCGTTTGTTCCTGCCCCATTTTTCTTCCCCTCCTTGACTGGGTGCAGCCCTTGAAAGGACAGTTATCAGCTATCACTGAACCAGCCACCTGTCTCCTTGACAACTCTTATCAAGCTGTACAGGCTGCTGGTGAATACCTTCAACCCTACACTGAATAAAGAGCTTCAGACTGTTACCATCTGGTATACTGAGTTCTTAGGAAATATCAGAAGACTTGTATCTGACATTGTCTACACTATTCATTGTGTAAGAAGGTGTATCGGAATTCATAAAAGTTGAGAGGAAGAGAGAACATTCATTTTGCAGATGAGGGAAAAATACTTGTTGATCCCCTTTGTGAACTAAATATATAATTTTATGAAGAATGTTTGTCTCTGACTCTGATCAATCATATGTTAACCTTCTTATGGTCTTCTCTATATCCACATCTTACCACCACATCCAGCTGCTGAAAGAGAAAAGGAAGCTGCTTTCCTTAGGTTCTTTGACAGATCAATGTCTTTGACAGATACATGTCTTGGGCATATATCTTGATAAAACTGTAATTCAAACAGATACATGCACTCCTTTGTTGATATCAGCACTATTTACAATGGCCAAGACATGGAAACAAACTATATATCTATCGACAGATGAAGGGACAAAGATGTATGTAATGGAATATTACTCAGCCATAAAAAATGAAGGAATGTCATTTGCAGCTACTTGGATGGACCTGGAGTTAATCATACTAGAAAAAGTAAGTCTAAAAAAGAAAGACAAATACCATATGATATCATTTATAGTTGGAATATAAAATATGACACAAATGAACTTATCTACAAAACAGATACAGACTCACAGACATAGAGAACAAACTCGTGTTTGACTAGGGGGAAGAAAGTAAGGGAAGGATGTAGTGGGTGTTTGGGATTAGCAGATGCACACTGTCTTACATAGAATGGTTAAACAACAAGGTCCTACTGTATAGCAACTATATCCAATCTCCTGGGATAGACCATAATGGAAAAGAATATGAAAAAGAAGATGTATATAATATATATATATCTCACTTTACTGTATAGCAGAAATTAACACAACACTGTAAAATCAACTATACTTAAAAAAAAAGACTAAAGGAGACATCATTGGCTGTCTGCTGTCCCTGAATCACTTCTCCCTTCTTTCCTTCAGCAGAGTTTCATATTTGTCAGTGTGTTCAGCCCCTGACCCAATACACACAGGCTCAGGAGTAAATTCTTACTAATTTAAGCTAATCACAGTAATTTTATTCCCTTTGCCAGTGATGACTTAGAAAAGGATCTGAGACTCAATGCTGGTTAATGAGAAAAGAGGGGAAGCCAACTTGGAGAGCTTTGGAGGGTTTCTTAGCCAAAAAGAGACACGGAGGAAGAAACAGCATGATGAATTGGAATTGGGAAAGCCAACTTCAGAGCTTGATGGTACTGGATGGGGGCGGGCAGAGGAGAGAGATGTGGCCAGCCTACTCCTTAATGACATCACTGAGCTATTGAATTAACTAACTTTAAAGGAGCTCAGCGTTGGGGTTTTTCTTAAAGAAAGTAGAATTATCTTATTGTTCATGACAATTAGTTAATTTATTTTTTACTGTCAACATCCTAAATATACTGTTCTTATTTTTAGCATCCAATTATTTAGAGTACTTCTCTTTGGAACCTTGCTTAGAACCTGAAATCATGAAATCCTTCTTCATCCATAGAAGTGCACCGTGGATTGAACCATAGATCTGAGTTAGTCAAAAAGCAACCATTTGCTAGGGAAGCTGACTCAAGCATCTTTTAATGTCAAGTGGTTGTCACCTTAGCTTAAATTAAAGATTTGATATAAGGGAAGAGATAGTGAACAGTAAGGAAATGAACTCCATTAGGGGTTCTGAGTGATGACGGAACAACCCCAAGAGGGTTATTGCAAAGAACAAGGGGGGCTTGCTTTGAAATAGGAGTAGAGAGAGAATTAAGCCTTTTAGTAACTGTACAAAGAAAGATGAAGAGTCAGAGACAGCCAGCTTCTCACCTTTCTTTCTGGGAAGGTGAAGAGCTGTTATCTAAAGCTGCTAAGTCAGGAAATAAATGGACAAATTTCTATTTCCAGAGTAAAGCTTTTTTGCTTCTTCTCACATTAATTAAACTTTTTATTCTGCATTTTGGTATAACTGATTAACAATGTTGTGATAGTTTCCGGTGGACAGTGAAGGGACTCAGTCATAAACACGCATGTATCCATTCTCCTGCAAACTCCGCTCCCATCCAGGCTGCCCCGTGACGCTGAGCAGAACTCCCTGTGCTATACAGTAGGTCCTCGTGGGTTATCCATCAGAGTAAAGCTTTTAGTTCTGACATCTGAGGGACTACAGGCTTCATCTCGGGTCACTCCCACCCTCAACACAGACATCCAAGAGAAGACACCCAGTAATACCCAGGACTCTAGAAAAGTTTCACATTAAAGAGGTGGATCTTACCAGGACAGGAATCTTCCTAGAACAAAACAAAGAAAACCTGCACTGGCCAGCTTGTATTTCATTCTTACGTGTGAACACACTCCTGGGATGCCCACATAATGAGGACTTAGAGAATCATGTATGTTGATTGTGGAAGACTGTAAAAAAATTAATAAAAAAACCCCTAGTAGATAAGTTCTGGAGATTAATGTATAGCATAGTAATTGTGTCAATAATATTGCATTATAAACTTCAAAGTTGCTAAGAGACTAGATCTTAACTGTTCTCACCACATACAAGACACGGTAATTATGTAACATAATAGAAGAGATAGCTAATGCTACAGTGGTTCGGTTCAGTTCAGTTCAGTTCAGTCGCTCAGTCGTGTCTGACTCTTTGCGACCCCATGAATCGCAGCACACCAGGCATCACTGTCCATCACCAACTCCCGGAGTTCACTCAGACTCACGTTCATCGAGTCTGTGATGCCATCCAGCCATCTCATCCTCTGTCGTCCCCTTGTCCTCCTGACCCCAATCCCTCCCAGCATCAGAGTCTTTTCCAATGAGTCAACTCTTCGCATGAGGTGGCCAAAGTACTGGAGTTTCAGCTTCAGCATCATTCCCTCCAAAGAAATCCCAGGGCTGATCTCCTTCAGAATGGACTGGTTGGATCTCCTTGCAGTCCAAGGGACTCTCAAGAGTCTTCTCCAACACCACAGTTCAAAAGCATCAATTCTTCGGCACTCAGCTTTCTTCACAGTCCAACTCTCACATCCATATGCGACCACTGGAAAAACCATAGCCTTGACTAGATGGACCTTTGTTGGCAAAGTAATGTCTCTGCTTTTCAATATGCTGTCTAGGTTGGTCATAACTTTCCTTCCAAAGAGTGGTAGTCATGTATAAATATATAAATAGATCAAACCACCAAGCAGTACACCTTAAATTTATGCAATACTATATGTCAATTTAATCTGATTTTTAAAAGAAAACTAATAGTGGAGGAAATAGATTCTTTCAAAAACAAAGGGAACTTGGAAGAATTTCTAATTAGAATACTAAGAAAAATTCTTAAAAATGTGATTTCTTATAAAATGAGAATAAGATGAAGAGAATACTCAAATAATGTGACAGGTCTTTCAAAGATTAAAAATATTATTGTAAAAAGAAAAAGTTTAATTAGAAGACTTAAAAACTAAGTGACAAAATTTCTCAAGATGTAGAGAAAAAAATCTAGAAAGACAAGGAAGATAATTAGAGGGGAGGAAAAAGATCTACAGGGTCAAACCAGGAGCTGTGATATCAGACTATGGCCAGTTTTAGAAAGAGGAGAGGAAATTATAAAAAAAATAATTTCATAGAACTTAAAAAAGAACAATGATTTTCAGATTCCAAAAAACAAAAATATGTACAAAAATACTAAGCTAGAGATGGGATTTGGATGATGTAGGACTCTGCAAGACAGGTATCCATGGGGAAAAATAAAGATTCCAAGCAACACTTAGAATAACTGATGTGATGGAAAATTTTGAGGGTATGATAACAGACGTTATTCTTTTGTCAATAAGGAAAATGTTGGTGATAAACGAACAAAAACTACATAAAGGCATCAAAAGAAAGGTAAAGGGAATTAACAGAGCTTACATAGTGATTATCAAGGTGATGATTAAAAAAGGAACAGCTACTGTTTAAGTTTAGAAAAGTAACAAAGAGTGTAACTGAAAACAGAATTGTTATCAAACATTCTTAGGAATAAAGCTGAAGCAGGGCATCTTTCATGGTGGAAAGGTATGAGATTATCATCTAAAATTGAGAAATTTGTCTGTAATTTATTTCTAGCTAAACATGGTGGATTAACAACAGGCAATGATTTCCTTTTTCCCAGAGATGACATTAAAACTGTAACAAAAGAATTAAAAAAAAAAAAAAAAACTAAGATGACAGAGAGGATGGAAGAGTATTCAGGAAAAAAATGACCAAGATTAACTGGATTCAACTGGATTCTACATGTGAACATTAAATCCAGCACTCTAACAGCATATAAGTAGGTAAGGGTCTACCTCCCAACCTCTGGCAGTAATTCAGAGGAAACCTTCTCTAGAAAGATCTAATAGCATCAAAGAAAAGACATCCACAGTCTGGCATTTCTGGGTCACTCAGCATCATGCTGGTCATTCCCAGATTCTTATCTGAGAATGGAGCTGTTCAACCCACATACAAACTCCCTCGTCAGCTTGTTAGTACCTAGCTTGCTTTCATTTCTTTCTTTCATATGTAATATTGAACACCTTCAAGATTATGTGATGTCTATGTAAATTATAAGGACTTCCCTGATGGCTCAGTCGTAAAGAATCTACCTGTCAATGCAGAAGAGGGTTCGATCCCTGGGTCAGAAAGATCCCCTGGAGAAGGAAATGGGAACCACTCCAGTATTCTTGCCTGGGCAATCCCATGAACAGAGGAGTTTGGCAAGCTACAGTCCATGGGGTTCCTAAAGAGATGGACACAACTAAGTGAGTAAACAACAACAATGTAAATAACAAAGCATAATAAAAAAAAACAAACACTGGTGAAACCTCAAACACATGGAGAAGCTAAAATTAGAGTTACTGATAAGGTGCAAACAGGGTGAGTTTCTTTTCTGTATCACATTGACTCCTTTCACCCCAGTTTGTCACAATCCTGAATTTTATATTCATCATTCTTATGCTTTTTAAAAAATATAGCCTTACCACGTGTTTATTATTATTATTATTTTTTTCCATATTATATGTTGTTTAATTTCACTTTGTTTGGGACTTTATATAAAAATTATATTCTAAATTCTGTTTTTAATTGTTCAACCTTATACGGATAAGATATTCTGGAAAAGATCAGAGAGTAAATATTTTAGCTTTGTGAGGCATATATGATCTCTGTGGCTCTGTTCAACTTTGCTATTTTAGTAGGAAAACAGCCAGAGCATCATGGTTCTTTCCATCATAAAGCAGTTTTAAGTTTTATATAAACAAATTTAGTAGTTTTTTTTTTAATTGTTAACTTTGTTGTCATGTGAACTTTTTCCACCTTTGTTGTTACTGTAAAAAGTCCATTTTTTTCCTAAGTGTTTACAGTATTTTAAAATTTAATTCATATAAAAAAATTTTTAAAGAATCATCTGGAATTAAATTTTAGGTATTCAGTAGTGGTTTAACTTCTCATTTCAAAAAAAGCTATCAACTTTCCAATTGCTTTTTACTGAATAACTTATAATTTCTCCATTTATTGGAAGGACATAGTTATTAGATTATAAAGTATATGTAAGTGTTTGTGCTGTTTATATGTGTCTCCTGTATGTCCATGTGTGTATTCGATCTCATTTTTAGAATCTTTGCTTTACTCTAAAAGTGCCATGGATTTTCAGTTACAGTAGCTTTAGAGTAAGTTTGAATAACAGAAAGGTCTGCCTCCAATCTTATTTTTAAGACTGTCTAACCCACTATTGCCCATTTATTCCTTTTTGTGAAATTCTAAGTCTTCTTGGCAACTTTTTCTCTCCTAAAAAAATACGACCTGTGTTTTTATTGTAAATGCATTTCATTTATGTTTCTCTGGGGAAGAGAAGTGTGGTTATCTTTATCATATTGTCTTCCCACCTGGAAAGATGTAAGTTTCTTGAATTACTCAGATCTTTTATTTTTATAACCAAAGTAAAGCCTTTGGGAGCTATAAACTTTCCTGACAAATTTTTTGAAGCATAAAACATTGACATCTGGGGAAAACTGCATATACACAAACACAATATTTTGCATAATATTTCTGGAAAGTGCATTTTTGAAAGTTCATCCATTAAAATATCTATCCATTAAAAACTGTCTAATAGTTTGAAGAATAGTTTTATAAAGTTTCATTATTCTTGTGGATTCTGCCTATTTCCCATACATTTTTTTCCGGTTCAGCTTTTAGATAATCTTTTTACTGTTTTCAAACATGTCAATGTGTCTTGGTGGTGGTCCCTAGAGCCGGTTCACCTGGGATCAAATCTTGACTCCTCCACTTACTACTAGCTGTGTGAAAAATCACTTAGTTTGATTGTATCTCCATTTGCTATTAATATAGTGATGTTAAAGTTAGCATTTTTCATTTATTTTTAAGCCTTTTTATTTTGTATTGGGGTAAGCCAATTAACCAACAATGTTGTGATAGTTTCAGGTGACCAGTGAAGGGGCTCAGCCATATATATACATAGATCCATTTTCTCCCTAACTCCCCTCTCACCCGGGCTGCCACATAACACTGAGTGGAGTTCCATGTGGTATATGGTCCGTAAAGGCAGTATACTTTAGATTAGGTCTTGAAAATACTTATGTGCTATATAAGTGTTAATTAACATTATTAAAAATAGAATATATGTTTAAAATTAGTTAACTATGTCTGGCTATTTTCCCAACTCTCTTTAATTTTTAACAGTTTTAAGATGTCATCTCTCTTAAATTTCCAGAGCAGTGTACATCATCTGCAAATAGCACTAATTTTATTTCTTCCTTTTCAATATTCACACTTGTTTTTTCTTCTTGCTGCTTTGCATTGGCTAAAACTTGCCCCCAAATGTTTTATTCTTATCATAATGAGTATGATGCTGTGTTACACTATAAAATAGGGTTGCAGCTGATGGGTTTTTATTATGATAAAAGAATATCCTACCATTCCTGGAAGAAATAAAAGATTTTATATTTAGCAATAAATTCAAGCTGTCTTTTAGCAATTACTTCTTTGGGACTTCTTTAGTAATTATAATATTATCCTCCTTAAAATACTAATATGAAGACTACTATTGGCTGATTTCTCAATGCTGGTCGCAGATTGCCCCCACAGTTACAGTCAGGCACCCTCTAAACCCTGATCTTTTCTGATCCAGTGGCTTTCTGCTACTCCCATGACTGTCTTGGGACTTCAGAACATTTGCAAGCTAAGAATGCCAGGTCCATGGTCCTGTCTCTGTAGATACACCTTGAATTTATTTCTCTCTGGGGCTTTGCCAGGCAGGAGGAATTTATGATCCATTAATCCCACTGCCTGAATTGTGAGCAACTTGGCTATGACCTCCCCTTTCTGTAGAACAGCAAGAACTTTGCTTCAGTTGCCTCCAATCAGTGCTAAAGTATGTTTATAATACATCATTTTAGAAGGGCAGAGAAAGGGTGAAAATGAGACATTAGCTGTGTTTCCATCTTTAATCCATCTAAATGTTTATATCTTAACTCACCAATATTTTATTTAGAATTTTGCATCCATATTCATAAGCAAAAGTTGGCCATAATTTTTTCTTGGTTGATCTTTGTCAGATTTTAATATCAAAGTCCTAAATAAATTTGGAAGCTTGAAATCATTTTTTATCCTTTGGAACACATTAACTGAAATCAGAAATATCTGTTCCTTGAGGTTTGATAGAATTTACCATCTGTACACAGGGAATATTTTAGATAGTTCTTTGACAGGTTTTGATCTCTTTCATGATTATTAGTCACCAGAATTCAGTTTTGTTAATATTATTTTTCATGCCACACTTTAATAAAATATGTAACTCTTTTAATAAAACATGTGGGAGCTAGTGGTCACTCCTGATCTCCAGATCTTTTCCTGTCAATTCTTCGCTAGCAAGTTGTTTCATATCCCCTGTGATTTATTGGCTTATGAAACTATCTGCTGCTGCTGCTAAGTCGCTTCAGTCATGTCCAACTCTGTGCGACCCCAGAAATGTCAGCCCACCAGGCTCGCCTGCCCCTGGGATTCTCCAGGCAAGAACACTGGAGTGGGTGGCCATTTCCTTCTCCAATGCATGAAAGTGAAAAGTGAAAGTGAAGTCACTCAGTCGTGTTCGACTCTTTGCGACCCCGTGGACCACAGCCTACCAGGCTCCTCCGTCCATGGGATTTGCCAGGCAAGAGTACTGGAGTGGGGTGCCATCTACAGAGAGTTAAATTGTGTTATGATTTCCATATATTCAACCAAAGTTGCCTGATTATTTTTTTTAATTATCCCTACCACCACTTGAAATGCAATTTGCTGAATATTTTCCCCTAAAAGAGATAATGGTAGGGTATATTTAGAGCTGAAGAACTGCATTTACAGCCCATATCAGAGAGCTGGAATTGACAGTCCTACTGGAATTTCCTCTAAAACAATGCCATGATTTAAGTGAAAGTAGTGACATTAGTTGGCAGTATATTGCTGCTAGATTTGTCAATAATGATATACAGAACAATAAAAAAACACACAAAAAATAAACTGGGTATGAAGTCAAGAAAATGGTTTCACGAACCTGAGTTCTAAAACTCCTAGTAACTGTCCCATTCTCTCACTTTAAAAAATACTTATTTAATAGAATTGAAGCCTAGGGAAGAGCTCAGACAACCAAAAATGAGGAGGAGTTTTACATTTACCCAGGAAACAAATTGTAAAGCTAAATGATAGGTGTATTCTGGGTATTTTTTATTTTCATCAGGTGCCAAATTTCTCATTTCAAGTTGGTTCTATATTACTCAGATTCCTAGAGTAGAATGGAATTACATTTGTTTGTGGGAAAATTATTAGTTAAATGCAAAAAAAAATGACAAAATATAACTATGATATACAGTACATGTATACATACATGGGCTTCCCTGGTGGGTCAGTGGGTAAAGAATCTGCTTGCAATGCAGGAGACACAGGGTTTGATCCCTGCATCAAGAAGTCATTGCAACCCACTCCAGTAGTCCTGCCGGGAGAATCCCATGGACAGAGGAACCTGGTGGCCTGTGGTCCATAAGGTCACAAAGAGTTGGGCACAACTGAAACGACTGGGCGCACATGCACATATACATACCTATTTTCAAATTGGACCATCTCCATACTGCACAAAATAATTGATGAGAATTTCTTTAAGATTTCTCTGTATATATAATCAACATGTGCCTTGGGGATGTGATTAAGATAAAAGAATTGTCCAGAAAACTGTAACTCTATTTCATTCAGTCAGTTAGAACTATGTTGCAATTCATAAAATGCTCTTCTCCAAAGGTTAGCAATGCATACTGCCACAGAGAGGATCAGACTGGATTAAAGCAAATCTAGACTCCACAATTCGGAGAGAGCTTGCTTGCTCTCTCACGGGAAGGTGCAAGGGCAAGAGAGCATCTTTCTGGATTAGAGAGCTAAGATTTCCAGGAGTAAAGTAAAAAAATCTATTAAATTGAAGCTATTCCTGCCACTGCAACTTGGGTCTCTTTGGAATGCTCAGGTTAGTAGATGAGCAAAGAAGGGAGTCACTGGCCAGGGTAATTCACCATGATTAACTGGTGCTTCTGTTACACAGGTATGGGACATGTATCTGGAAATCAGTGGTTTGGTGGGATCCTTTCCTGATGCTCCCATGCTCAGTGATAATAGTCACCAGAACCAAACCAAGCTACCAAGTGTGCTCAGACCCTGGAGGTGGAGTCTTCTAACCGTCTAACCATCTAGGAGCAGCTGAAGATTGGCTGGGGATGAGAAAAATCTAGAAGGGGATTGGAATGCGGGAGCGAGATGATACATCTTTGGTAGGAGCTGCATGACTGGGGACTAAGGTTTGTCCTGTTGCCGTGTGTGTGTGTATTTGTTAGAGATGGTGCTGACTGCCACCTTGAAGAGGCAGTGATAAGTTGATGGGAACATGAGCAGATCTGAACCGCCTGAGGGTGAACTAAGGCATTTCTGACTTTATCCGCAGCTCTAGAGAACAGTCTGCAGGCTACCAACTGCATCCATCTCCATCACCCTCTGTCCATCTCTGCTTTCCTGCCTCAGGGCTTTTTGTTTATTTGTTTAAGAAACAGAAGCCTTTTCAGCCCAGATATAGACACTGCTGAGAAATGCAGGGGACTTAGCACTCCTAGGAACAACCCTCGGGTGGTTGGGGGAGTTGGGGAGTGGTGGCAGCTGGTGGGTACATATCCTGTGGGTACCCAGCTGGAAAATTCCAGGAGGCCTCTCACCGGCACACCCTCACCCACGCATAGTCTCCTGGTTTCTCCTCCTTTATTGAGTTCCTTCTGTTCCTCACTTCTTTTTCTCTTTCTTTTTTGACATGGACCATTTTTAAAGTCTTTTTTAAATTTGTTACAATATTGCTTCTGTTTTATGTTTTATGTTTTTTTTTTTTTTAGCCCTGAGACATGTGGGATCTTAGCTCCTCAATCAGGGATCAAACTTGCATCCCCTGCCTTGGAAGGTGAAGTCTTAACCTCTGTGTTACCAGGAAAGTCCCTGTCACTTCTCTTCTTATCAACCTCCTGCTTACAAGCCCTGCTGTAGGAACCCAAAGTAAGAGATTGGATTTAAACTTTTCTCTTTAAATTATCAATGTTTGCCCCTTTGGAAGTAAATTATTTATCCCTAGGACATTCATTCTTTAAAAAACTGTGAGATTCTCAAACTGTGATTCTAAGTAAATCGGTAGAAGTATTTATTCAGAGATCTTATTTTTTTACTTGGTATCAGTTCAGTTCAGTTCAGTTCAGTCACTCAGTCATGTTGGACTCTTTGCGACCCCATGAATTGCAGCACGCCAGGCCTCCCTGTCCATCACCAACTCCCGGAGTTCACTCAGACTCACGTCCATCGAGTCAGTGATGCCATCCAGCCATCTCATCCTCGGTCGTCCCCTTCTTCTCCTGCCCCCAATCCCTCCTAGCATCAAAGTCTTTTCCAATGAGTCAACTCTTCCCGTGAGGTGGCCAAAGTACTGGAGTTTCAGCTTTACTATCATTCCTTCCAAAGAAATCCCAGGGCTGATCTCCTTCAGAATGGACTGGTAGGATCTCCTTGCAGTCCAAGGGACTCTCAATAGTCTTCTCCAACACCACAGTTCAAAAGCATCAATTCTTTGGCAATCAGTTTTCTTCATAGTCCAACTCTCACATCCATACATGACTACTGGAAAAACCATAGCCTTGACTAGACAAACCTTAGTCGGCAAAGTAATGTCTCTGCTTTTGAATATGCTATCTAGGTTGCTCATAACTTTTCTTCCAAGGAGTAAGTGTCTTTTAACTTCATGGCTGCAGTCACCATCTGCAGTGATTTTGGAGCCCAACAAATAGAGTCTGACACTGTTTCCCCATCTATTTCCCATGGCGTGATGGGACCAGATGCCATGATCTTCGTTTTCTGCATGTTGAGCTTTAAGCCAACTTTTTCACTCTCCTCTTGGTATACCTATAAGAAAAAGAGATTCTATGATGAAAAAAACCCAGAAGCTCTAAATGGCACACCACAACCAGATAATACATGTGAAATGAAGAGTGTGTCCCCAAATTGCACATCATACTCCTTTGCATGAAACTATTGTGACATCCATTCCTTTCTCAAGGTTGCTCTCCTTTGTTTGGGCTCTTCCTCTAGGTTTTGTCTGTAATTTCACTTTGTCCCTTCCTCTCTTTTTGCCACCTCTTTGTATTTCCTTATGGTGGTTTTATTGCTCAGCTGTGTCCTACTCTTGCAACCCCAGGGACTGCTGTCTGCCAGTATCCTCCGTCCATGGGATTTCCCAGGCAAGAACGCTGGAGTGGGTTGCCATTTCCTTCTCCAGGGGATCTTCCCAACCCAGGGATCAAATCTGGTCTCCTGCATTGCGAGAGGATTCTTTACCACTGAGCCACCATGGAAGCCCACATGTATTTCCATTTCTTTTTTCTCTCTCTTTTATTTCTCTTGACATCGGCCCCTTCTCATTCAGTCTATAAATACTTGTGTCATTTGAGGCTTATTGTAATTCAGATTCCCTCTTAGATTCTTGGAAGAATTTTTTT
>SJYT01052433.1:784552-832173 GCA_006410635.1 Cephalophus harveyi | reverse complement strand
CAAGTGCTGCAATGAAAGATCCCGCATGATGCAGTGGCGATCCGCGTGCCTTAACCAAGATCTGATGCAGCCAAATCAAGTAACTAATATTTTAAAAAGACAAGGTGAAGTACATTGTAGGAAGGGTGGAAGCTGACATCTTAGTTTAGATGTCCTCTCACTCCGCAGAATGTGTCCTACACGTTGAGTCTCTTTCTGAAGGTTTTGCCTCAGCAAACACTGATGTATCTCCCAAACACAGTGAACTGTGGAAAACCTTTGATGTGAATTTACAGAAATAAAGCTGATTGGCTGAATGGGTTGCAGGATCCCACGAAAGACAGAAGAGAAATTGGATCTGATGTGGCAGGAAATGTTTTGTTCTCCAAAACCTGCTCTAGTTAATGAGGTTGCCAGAGTTTCCTAGCATCCGCAATGTGACTATTTCCTCCTAATCATGAAATGTTGGCATTTCAAGACTCAGGAGTTGAAATGGAGGGACATTTTGTGCAATAGGTAGGCATGCTCTGGACATTAATGAGGTCACAGCTGAAGGGTAAAATAGGATTTTTCCAGTTTCTGGATTTATTCAGTATCTTTTATATCAAGAGAGGAAAATACTTATAGGGGAAAAGCATGCTTTAAAGGGGCTTCCCAGATGGTCCTAGTGGTAAAGAACCCACCTGCCAGTGCAGGAGACATGAAAGACGCAGGTTCAACCCCTGGGATTCCCTGGAGGAGGGCATGGCAATCTGTTTTAGTATTCTTGCCTCGAGAATCCCATGGACGAAAGTAGCCTGGCAGGCTATAGTCCATGGGGTCGCAAAGAGTTGGATGCTATTGAGGTGATTTAGCATGCACACATGCAAGCTTTAAAGAGCCAAATATATAATATCCCACACATTTGTTTCCAATTAGTTATTACCTAATCCATGTCTAATGCTAAGCCAAATCTGTATTCTGCAGTATTTACAATTTAATTAAATGCTCCTTTCTGTTAATCGCATAACTACCTAGCCATTATTCATTACCAGCCTTGCCTCCCACTCCACCCCCCGCTTTTTTTTTTTTTTGCATGCTGGCTGTATTCCAGACCATGAGACAGGGCTGAGTGACCACAAGGGCCTTGAGTTCAGCAGAGCCCTGCTGTCCCCAGGGAGGCGGGGACTGTCTCTGCCCTGTGTTGTTCTCTATGTTCTTTGGTGCCGAGTATCAGTCTGTTAAGTCAGATCGCTTTGTTTAACCATATGTACTTATTTAAAATGAACTTTAGACTTAAACATTGTCCTTGTTGTCAGTGTGACTGCTAGTTCCTTCCAAAATGTAAAGAAAGTTGGTTCCTGTGATTTTGTGGTTTGAAAGGAGCCAGACCACACCTGCTCCCTGCCCCCTGCCCTCCAGAGGCTCTGGCATTTTCTGGAGAGTACTGCCAACTCTGAAATGGTATTTCTTTTTTACACCTTTGTTTAAACTCTTTTGACCTGACTTACAGCCCAGTTCTCCTCCCTTCTCCCTCAGAGGTACTTTTTCTCAGACCACAGAGCTCTCATTAATGTCAGGGGTCCATGACTCTTCCTGGGTTTTTTCCCTAAAAGAATTCCACAGTCAGAGCAAGCTTATGCTAAGAAGATATGAACAAAACCAAAATCCGACTAAATAAATCTAGTCGATGCTCTTAATAACTCAGTTCATGCATTTTTCAATACATTTTTGAATGTTCTGTTTATCTCTATGATACTTATTATTTTTTATTGGTCTCTATCAGGACTTCTATTTTTCTGTTAGAAGAATGAAAACATTTGTAAAGGTGCTGAGAAATTCTGGCAACTTTCCAGTACCTTTGATGGACATAAAGGCAGATTCTAGAGACTATTTCCTAGTATCGTTTTCTCCTAAGAAATTTGACATAATTCTAAAATGTGTTAGCTAGAAAGTGATACTATAGAATAATGTATTGTTTCCTTTGTGTTTATTACACCAGCAACAAAAAATATATGCCTTTTTATTTTGTTAATTTAATTTATAGTATGCCTTTTGTTTTTGTTAATTTAATTACTTAATAGTAGATGGAATTTTGTTTTCAGCAAGAGAGTTATTGAATGCTAAATAGCTCTATAGAATAGTAGTGATTAAAAATAAATGATTTGTTCAGATTTTTTAAAGGATAAAAAGCATAAGAAGGAAAGAAATCTTTTATGTAGGCTCAGGCTTCAGTGTTTATAAATATCGAACTTTATTTAGGCCAAGTTAACCCCGAACACATCAACAAATATGCAAAATTACAAATAAATAAGAATTTTTGCTGGAAAATATGTCATATTTATTTAATCTTAGAGCTTTGTTATAAAATTCTGCAAAGTATATACTGTCAGCCAGCATAAATGCTTCCCGTTTGTGGCCGGACTTTGACCAGTGACGCCGCATTAAATGACTTCACGGAGATGTCAATGAGATGGTACTTTTAAAGAAGAGAGACTGTGTCTTGGTAATGAATGAAAGGATTGTGCTTCAGGAATGTGCTAATTTTGGCAAATACTCTTCCAAGGAAACTTTTGAGGGAAATAACTCCCGATATGGGAGATACTGATTTTTTTTTCTCCCTCAACAAATGATTTTATTGCTGCTACATAAACATGTAAGAATATATTAACATAATATGTGAGTGCGTGTGTGTTCAGTCATGTCTGACTCTTTGCAACTGCATGGACTGTAGCCTGCCAGGTCCATGGAATTTCCCAGACAAGAATGTTGGATTGGGTCGCCATTTCCTTCTCCAGGAGATTTTCCAAACCCAGGGATTGAACCTGCATCTCTTGTGTCTCCTGCATTGACAGGCAGGTTCTTTACCAGCCTAGCCACCAGTGAAGCCCATAGCCATATGAGAAATAGTGAGTAACTTGACAGTTCATCTCTTTATTTTAACTAAATGCAGATGACACCACCCTTATGGCAGAAAGTGAAGAGGAACTAAAAAGCCTCTTGATGAAAGTGAAAGAGGAGAGTGAAAAAGTTGGCTTAAAGCTCAACATTCAGAAAACAAAGATCATGGCATCTGGTCCCATCACTCCATGGGAAATAGATGGGGAAACAGTGGAAACAGTGTCAGACTTTATCTTTTTGGGCTCCAAAATCACTGCAGATGGTGACTGCAGCATGAAATTAAAAGACGCTTACTCCTTGGAACAAAAGTTATGACTAACCTAGATAGCTTATTGAAAAGCAAAGACATTACTTTGTCAACAAAGGTCCATCTAATCAAGGCTATAGTTTTTCCAGTGGTCATGTATGGATGTGAAAGTTGGACTGTGAAGAAGCTGAGCACCAGAGAATTGATGCTTTTGAACTGTGGTGTTGGAGAAGACTCTTGAGAGTCCCTTGGACTGCAAGGACATCCAACCAGTCCATTCTAAAGGAGATACGTCCTGGGTGTTCTTTGGAAGGAATGATGCTAAAGCTGAAACTCCAGTACTTTGGCCACCTCGTGTGAAGAGTTGATTCATTGGAAAAGACTCTGATGCTGGGAGGGATTGGGGGCAGGAGGAGAAGGGGGCAACAGAGGATGAGATGGCTGGATGGCATCACCGACTTGATGGGCATGAGTTTGATTGAACTCCGGGAGATGGTGATGGACAGGGAGGCCTAGCGTGCTGCGATTCATGGGGTCGCAAAGAGTCAGACACTACTAAGCGACTGAGCTGACTGAAATCGATCTATAGTGTATCATTGTATCTCTACGTTTGTTTACATCATGATTCATGGGAGGGAATGAAAAGAACCCAGTTTTCTTATGACACAGCCTCATGAGGAAGATTCTTATTTTTCTTGTGAGATTTTTATTTGCCTCCCATTGCCGTCAGTTTCTGGAAGGTACAACCTGTCCATGCTAAAGGAAATCAACCCTGAATATTCACTGGAAGGATTGATGCTGAAGCTGAAGCTCCAATACTTTGGCCACCTGATGTGAAGAACTGTCTCACTGGAAAAGACCCTGATGCTGGGAAAGATTGAAGGCAGAAGAACAGGGCAACAGAGGATGAAATGGCTAGATAGCATCACTGACCAATGGACATGAATTTGAGCAAACTCCAGGAGACAGTGGAGGACAGAGGAGCCTGTTGTGCTGCAGTCCACAGGGTCGCAAAAAGTCGGGCATGACTTAGCGACTGAACGATGAAAACAGACAACGTTCACTCAGTATTACGTAGATACTGCCTGCGTTTTTCTTTGATTATTGTGTGGAGGTTGTAGAAAGCCAGATTTGTCTCAGGGACATCATTATAAACATAGATTGCAAAGTACATAGCATGAAGGGCTAGCAGTTCTGTTTCTCATCTTGTGCAGAGGAAGAAGAATAGACCTGAACACAAATACACCTGTTTAATAAAGGCATGTGGTGATTCAGGCAGAAACCCCATCCATAGACTCTTTGTAAGCAGGGCTCATTCTTTCTAAGGGCCCTGTGAATTAGCGGTCAGAACCATTGCTCATGACTGTTGAATAGCCAGACACATTTAAAGACCAGCTGCCATCATTAGTAAATGAAAAATATTGCTTTAGGGTCAAATTCAATTTTGATTGTAAATTGACATTGAACCTCCAGGGCAATGGCACATGGCATTTCTTAAATACTTGAACATATTTACATGGAGAAAATTATTTTGTCTCTGTATACATATGACCTCCTTGGAGCATCCCTGGTAGACCAGTCAGATCCAAGACCAAGGCAGATTTAACTGGAATGCTTACAAAGGATATGTGGTGACATCATCACACTTAGGGAATCTACTCTGTGCAACTTAGTCTCTCGACTTCAAAAATAACGCTTTTCAAACATTTATTGTCAATGACTACACTGAATTATATTAGAGGACACATGAAATATTTTAGTACACAAAGAATGCTATAGCTCATTTCTAATTTTGTTGGGACTTCCTATGGTCTCTGTCAGCTTTTTAACCAAAGGATTCTTTCAGAAGCTCTTTGTCAGCTCATACTATCTGATAGCTCTTTGATATTGGGCTATTTTCTCATTGAAATGCCAGAGGAAATCTTTGTTAGGATCACTTTTTAATATATTGTTGTTCTTCAGTAGTTAAGTCATGTCTGACTCTTTGCAATCCCATGAACAGCATACCAGGCCTCTCTGTCCTTCACTATCTCGCTTAGGTTGCTCAAACGCATGTCCATTGAGTCAATAATGCTATCTAACCATCTCATCTTCTGTCACCACCCTGCTCCTTTTGCCTTCAATCTGTCCTAGCATCAGGGTGTTTTCCAGTAACTCAGCTCTTCACGTCAGGTGGCCAAAGTATTGGAGCTTCAGCATCAGTCCTTCCAGTGAATATTTAGGGTTGATTTCCTTTATTATTGACTGGTTTGATCTTCTTGCAGTCCAAGGGAATCTGAAGAGTCTTCTCCAGCACCACAGTTCGAAAGGATAAATTCTTCAGTACTCAGTCTTGCTTATGGTCCAGCACTCACATCTGTACATGACCACTGGAAAACCATAGCTTTGACAATATGGACCTTTGCTGGCAAAGTGATGTCTCTGCTTTTTAATACTCTGTCTAGGTTTGTCATAGCTTTTTTCCCCTAGGAACCAGCATCTATTAATTTTGTGCACTCAAATTGATTTTCAAACTGTAGTTCATACATAAGAAAACCATCTTGGCCAATATTTTTGTGGGCTCTAACAACCTTTAGGAGCATTTTTGCTTCATTTAGTGCTGTTTGTCAACATACTTACAGCCAATTGGAGAGTTCTCTGATCATTGGCAGTTGTAAGTGGAATTGTTTCCAATTTAACATTTTTAATCATGTCATTGAAAGACTAACTAGGGAGATATGAGACTTCAAGAGCTGAACTTGGTAGTGGAAGTGCTGGCAATTTGTGATCCAATCCAATCAATTTTAATGGATGAAAATTCTGTTAGAATAAATGCATGGGAACCACAAAATAAAGTAGCAATGAAATAAATGCTTTGCTTGCATGTTTAGTCACTCAGTCGTGTCCAAATCCTTGAGACCCTGTGAACTGTAGCCAGCCAGGCTCCTCTACCCATGGGTTTTTTCAGACAAGAATAATGGAGTGAGTTGCCACTTCCTCCTCCAGGGGATCTNTAAATGCATGGGAACCACAAAATAAAGTAGCAATGAAATAAATGCTTTGCTTGCATGTTTAGTCACTCAGTCGTGTCCAAATCCTTGAGACCCTGTGAACTGTAGCCAGCCAGGCTCCTCTACCCATGGGTTTTTTCAGACAAGAATAATGGAGTGAGTTGCCACTTCCTCCTCCAGGGGATCTTCCCCACCCAGGGATCAAACCTTCATCTCCTTCAGCTTCTGCCTTGCCAGTGGATTCCTTGACATAAGCTGCCACAATTCTGAGAACTGGCCTCAAGGAAATAGAAACACACTTCCCTGGAACTAAAAACTGTCAGACTGCATGACTAATTTCAAGATGACTGTCAGAGCTGACCATGCTGTTTCTGCATATAACACGCTCCCTCAACACTTGCCCACTGTTTGTCAGTGGGGGGAGTTGGCCTTTGGAAGACCACCACCGCCCCCCTAACATGGTTGCCAGGATCCAAAATAAAGCCAACTTTGTGTGTTAGTTACTCAGTCGTGTCTGATTCTTTGTGACACCATGGTATAGCCCACCAGGCTCCTCTGTCCATTCTATATATATTGCTAAAAGGACTAAAAAACAAAACTATCACACCTAAAAATAACAGTAATTTAAAAATAACTTTTAAGTTCAGTTCAGCATTAAACATTTTTTTAATTGTCTCATTTTAATAGTTACTTTGTTCAAATGAAATTCTAAAGATGCCATGGCATTTGGTTGGTAGGTTTTGTAGCTCTGTCCCAGTTCTTGAACCCCACATTCAGTTTTTTTGTTCTAGCATACAGATCATTTTCTCAGTAAAATTTCTCATTCTCTGTCCTTGGTTGACCGCAGATTTGTACTGTCTTTAAACAAGTCCCTTTTCCTCCTGCATTTGCATAGCATTGGATTCAGAGGCTTTGTTGGGTTTAGTTTGGTGCAGAGTCACACGTCTTAAGTGATACTATGTCCTTAAATGCATTACAACAGGAGGCACATGTGCTTAGTGCTCAGTCGTTCAGTCGTGTCCAACTCTTTGAGACCCCATTATCTGTAGCCCTACAAGCTCCCCTGTCCATGGGATTCTCCAGACAGGAATATTGGAATGGGTTGCTATTTCCCTTTCCAGGGATCTTCCTGACTCAGGGATCAAACACAAGTCTCCTGCATTTCAGGAAGATTCTTTACCACCTGAGCCACCAAGGAAACCTGAAATATACAATAGTCCTCCTTTATTCCTGGTGTTGTTTTCTTAGGGTTTCAGTAACCCATGGTCCAGCAATATTAAATAGAAAATTCCAGAAATAAACAATTCAAAAGTTTTATATTTCATTCCATTCTGTGTAGTGTGATGACACTTGCTCTATCCTGCCCTGTGCTACCTGGGACATGAATCTTACTTCTTTCTGTCTATTCTACCTGTTTTGAGTAGGGGAAAAAATATAATATATATAGGGTTTGGTACTATCCATGATTTCAAACATTCACTGAGGGTTTTGGACAAGGGGGCACCATTGTGATGCTATTTTCGTATGTTTTAAATGTACACTTATGTGCTTAAAATGCTGTTATTATTTACACAATGTTAATAAATCATGCTTGCCCAGTGACTTTAAGTTTCTTAATTTTCTAGCCTGTTTCTGTATCAAATAATCCTGTGTAATAACAATTCATATGCTGTCCAAACACACTTTGTTTTTAATAAAAGATGTTAATTAAAGGGTAGATATAAAGAGGAGATCTGCATTGTTAACTCTTTTTTATTGAAATTTTAAAATTCAAGAAAAGCCATGCATTTGTGTAAATTGCAAATTAATGTATCCTAAGAAATGGCTCATTTCATGAGTTGAAATATTGTTATCCCTTGAAACTACAGACTTAGGAAGAGATACTTGATGGCAGCCCAAATGTTTGGTAAAATATTAAAAATAAAATTCTGTGATTTACATTTAAAAAATAATTCTGTGGCTAATGAGGTGGTAAATCATTTCTATCCAGGATTGCAAAACTTATAATTGGTCAGGAGCTAGAAACTGGAATGTCTTCAAAATTTATGAAAGTTTTTATAACATATTCTGTTGAAATTTAATAAAAGTAGATGTACAGTTCTTAACTATTACCTAAAGTTGCACAAAAATCACACTTCTCATATGTAGGTTGCTTTGCCTTGAAATGATTAGGTGCTAAGCTAATTAAGTTTGCCCTTTCCCTCAAAGTAACACAGACATCATAGAACATATAACAGAATAAAGGATGGTCCATAGGATGTACTACATGTTTTCCTAATGGCTATTCGGGGAGCATACAAAATAAGATTGATGGTAGTTTGGTAGCTAAGTTGTGTCTGACCCTTTTGTGACCCCCTGGACTGTAGCCCGTCAGACTCCTCTGTCCATGGGATTTCCCAGGCAAGAATACTGGAATGGGAAGCCATTTCTTGCTCCAGGGGATCTTCCTGACCCGGGGATCGAACCCTAGTCTCCTGCAATGGCAGGCAGATTCTTTACTGTCTGAGACACCAGGGAAGCCACAAAATAAGATAAGTTTCAGAAAAATATGATATTCAACACGTTTTGAGTCATGAACACTGGTCATATTTGCTAAATGACGGCAGGTCCTTTCTCTGTTTATAAGACATTTACTAAAAGTGGAATTGTGAATGAGTCATAGAAAAACCAAAAGGTGAGTGAGACGAGCATATAAAAAGGTGAACTTTCAGACATAACCATTATGGTTTGAAATTGGGCCAGAACCACATCCTTAAGTGATGAATTCTCTGTTTTTATAACTTTATAATAACAATTAATTTTCATCTAGTTGATGCAGGTTGTAAAAATACATGGTCCAAATGACTGAATTTGAGTAATTTCATTTCAAATGAGAATTAAAAAAAAAAGAGAAGAAAATAGTAAGAAAACTTAAAAAAAGAAGAAAAGTGTTTTAGACATTTTGAAGACAGGCATTTGCATATTTGTGAAGATTTTGTGGCACTTATAATATCAAACATGGACTGTAGCCCATCAGGTTCCTCTGTCCATGTGATTCTCAAGGCAAGAATACTGGAGTGGGCTGCAATGCCCTCCTCCAGGGGATCTTCCTGACCCGGGGATTGAACTGCATCTCCTGCGTCTCTTGCATTGGCAAATGGGTTCTTTATTACTGAGCCACCTGGGAAGTCCATAATATCAAAGAACATAGGTGGGGTAAAACTGGCTTAATACAGAGAAAGAAGTGTTATTTCCTTTTGTGTGATTGATTGCTTTTTTATCTTACATATTTGGAAGAACTGACAGCTTTATAACAAAATACACAGACTTGAAGGTTGCTGTAGTGATTCTTGATATGAAATCTTCAGTTAGAAGCTCCCCAGGGCACACAAGATTCTGTTAGAATGCTCAAGTTTTTGTTTTCTTTGCAAAAGAGAGAGAGAGAGAGAAATGTGTGTGTGTGTGTGTGTGTGTGTGTGTGTATGCTCGAGCACAGAAGGTCCTGATGCCCTGCCCTACACCTTTTCCCTCATCATTGCAGGACACAGGATTGTCTAGACAATCAGGACCACCTGTACAGCTGGGGATGGGTAGGATTCAGTTAGGAAGGAGAAGACGGACATGACAACCACGGGTGCCCACCACAAACGTATTACTGTTCCCAACGACTTGATACATTTAACGAGAATGAAGTATTCCTGGTCCACATTGTCTCCTCTTCCCAACTGTTTATTCCAAAGGCAAAAATGTAAGGTCTTTGGTTGGGACCACAGATCAGTATTTCAGAAGGAGGCAGCTAATGTGAATGTGCAAAGTAAATTCCTTTCTTTGAACCAGGGAAACTTGACTTGAGCCTTGTGATGTTTGTTGTTGTTGTTGTTGTTGTTACTCTATATTGGCAAAGAAAAGTCTGTAGGGGCTCCATATTAACCCTCAGCCTATTTTCTGGACTGGTTCCTGACAGAGATCAGGTGTTTTATTTCTAATTCCTAGGAAAAATTTACAGAAACTAGTTAGATAGATGCAATTTGGGGATTATGGTTGGAGAAGGCCTTCTGTCTATCCTCCACCCAAAAGTTGCTATGATTATTCATACCAAGAATAACTCTTGGTCCCTTCCCATATACCACAAGATGATTATCTAATTGCTGTGGTCATCGTACTAGGAAACACTAATGAGTGTTTCCTAATGAAACACTAATGAATATACTGGTAGGACTTTTTGTTACTAGTTCTCAGAGGCAGAGGGCTCACTCTCTGTCTTTCTGATAGTTCTTGGGTCACCTTCACCCTAACTCTTGTAGATTATATTGATAAGTGACAATGTCTCCTTCTGTTGACTTCTGAGATCAACTGCACTCTCACAGGAGAAGGAAATGGCAACCCACTCCAGTCTTCTTGCCTGGAGAATTCCATGGACAGAGGAGCCTGGGGGGGCTACAGTCGAACACGACTGCAAAGCGTCGGACATGACTGAAGCAACTTAGCAGGCATGCACTCTTCCAAGAAGGGTTTTCGTCATCCTTATATTGTCTTAAAAGTCCGGTCCCTTAAGCATTATATTAATCTGAAATCCTGAAAAATTTCACCACATGGTTTTTTGAGTTGATGTGTGCTTTCCTTATGTGTGATAGTTTATTATTTATGCACATTTGGGAAGAGAAGGGAGGACTAAATGTCTGGGCTTTTGCTTAACTCAAAACTGTCTTGAAAAGAGAATTGAAATGGAGGATAGAGTTTAGTGAATAGAAGAGTATACTATATTCCATGTTTGCAGAACAAGTTAGAGAAAAAAATTGGAAAAAACAGGCTTAGAAACAGGCTTTGCTTAGGTTGGAAGATGCCTAGATTAAGTGTGATTTCATTACTGACATTCATCACCATCCCCACCCTTGCTCTCATCCTGAAGAAAAATCAATAATTAGACTCGTATTTGTTTAGAGTTCTGTGCTATTTGCTGCAGATTTATGCTACCATGAGTCCTTGTTGAAAAGGTCAATTTTGGTAGCTGTTAAGGCAAATGTGATGATCATCTTCATAATGATTAGGGTTACACTATTCTATTAATAACTATTGAGTTTATGGAAATAGATTCATCCATGAAGAAAAATGATAGAATGAAGGTTGGTAAAGTGAGTTTGAAAACGTGACTAAGAGAAAAGATTTGAATTTCCTTGAATATTAAAAATATCTAGCGGAAACACTATTCTCCAGTATAATTAGAAATAGCTATTTGTTAATTATTCTAAAAAGAGGTGGTTAAAATCAGAGAATTGTTATATAACCGATCATGCCTTAACACAAGATATCCAAATGACTGTGGAGAATAGAGTGGGTTCCCCCTTGTTTATGTTACATATATCACATTTGTAACGTGATGGATTGTACCCAAGGAAAGGACAGAATGCTCTGAGCAAGAAGCTGGGAAACACAGTAAAGAGCTTGTGACATGATCCCTCACCATTTGGACTTCTTATCTACTGTATGATAAGTGGGACTTTTTCTTTACAGGAAAATTGAGACCAAAGGATATAAAATGACCACATGTTAAAAAGAGAAAGGCCAGACCCCCCCGTGCAGAACATGCCAAGTTTGACCACCCCCACCCCCACATGCACATCCCATCATCTGGGGCCCTTAGCCATTATCCACCTCGTGTTTAGGAGTCAAGGAGACTAATCAGGAGATGATGGTGAGAGAAGCTTTCCCTGGGAAGAGTTCCTGAATGGCTGGCTCTGTGTCTTGGACCCCAGTCTGACGGCTATTGAGAGTGCTCCAGAGGACAAGTAGGGACCTCTGACACTAAAAAGAGCATTCTGAGTGGCCACAATTTGCTGAGCTATTGCCAAGGGCCGGGAAGAGAAGTGAAAAGCATCCTTGAGTCCCAGAAGTTTGCGAGAAATGAAAGTGGGGCATGCCCCTTGCCTAGAGAAGCCCCTAGGTCAGAAGATTTGGCATCTTCTTGATGGTGGAGCAGGAGAGACTGGTGGGAGGACCAGGGAGGCAGGGTGTTTTCTGGGTCAGGGGACCCCAGGGATGCAGGCAGGCTTGAATCATTTCAAAGATTTCTTGCACAGGCAAGGTGGAAAAAAGTGGAGGTGTGCTTCAGACTGAAATGCTTGGTGAAGCTGGAGGAGTCATCAGGCAGAGGGTAGAGTTCACGCCAGTGAGGGTTTCCGTGTAGGTCCATGCAGAGGAGGTCTCTGGAGAATGCACAAAAGGTCCCACTGTTAAAACGCCAACATGCATCTCCATGCCATTGTTGTAAGGATCTGCAGCTCCTTCCCCAGAGTAGACCTGCCCCATTCCTCCCTTCATCTTTCTCCCCAACTCTAATCCCACAGAAGCCAGAGGCAGAAGGGAGAGTCTAGAAGGAGCAATGGAAGATCAAGGTTTAATAGTGAAAACAGTAACCCATTTCCTTTCTCTGCTCCAGGACTGAACTAGGCAAAGGGAGAAGGCTTACATTGTAAGAGTTTGACTTTGTTATTTTTTTGTTTAGATGGCAATAAACTACTTTGTCCTCAGTATCCGAAAGTGATCAGAACAGCTGTAGAATCTCTATCACATATTGTTGGGGAGGGGACAGCAGACTGAACACAGCATGGGTGGAAGGCATCCAGGGAGAAAGGCAACTGTTTACCCTCTAAAGAGCAGTGTGTGGATATAACATATACTCATCACTCAGTCGTGTCCGACTCTTTGTAACCTTATGGACTGTAGCCACACCCCAGGCTCCTCTGTCCATGGGATTTCCCAGGCAAGAATACTGGACTGGGTTGCCATTTCCTCCTCCAGAGGATCTTCCTGATCCAGGGATTGAACCCACATCTCTATGTCTCCTACACTGGCAGGCAGATTTTTCTTTTTTTTTTTTTTTACCACAGAGCCACTTGGAAATTCCAGTGTGTAGATATTGTCTAAAAATTGGCCATAATCAGTCAGAAAAAAAGAAATAGAAATGGTGCACAGACATGGAAATAACTTGTCATTTTTAATTGCTGGATATCCAATCTAAGTTGGACCATGAAAGCCCCTTAAATGCCTCAATTTAATATTTTCTCATTAGTTTGGCACCCAATTCGAACATGTGCCATCACTGTTAAATGTAGGATTAATTTGAGTAGCATCCAAGTTCCCTGATTGTCATATTTGCTGAATTTGACTGGTGTTTTTATTGCGATGTGACTTGAATTTTCTAAATAGTTTAATACCACATTTTTTACTGTTGATCTAAGCATGTGTTTGAAATATACTTAGCATCATAGAATAAACATATCTTGAAACAGATCCAGGGTTGGAGAGTTCATAACTACCTGTAGGCACCCACAGTCACCTCTGCTACCCTGAAGTCTTGGGCTTGTATTCAACTCATGCCTTTGAGTGACTTGGTCCTGGAGAAGCACAAGGTCAGAGGTAGTTAATGGGCACCTTGATCAAAGTGCAGTGAGATTCTTGTTTTCACCATTGAGAAAATGGTTACTAGTCACATTGGATTAAGAGGAGGCTAAGAGTCTATAGGGTTTCCCTGGCAGCTCAGTGGTAAAGAATCCACTTGCCAATGCAGGAGATATAGGTTTGATTTCCTGGAGGAGAAAGTGATAACCTACTCCAGTATTCTTGCCTGGAAAATCCCATGGGCAGAGGAACCTGGTGGGCTACATACAGTCCATGGGATTGCAAAACAGTTGGACATAACTGAGCAACTAAACAACAACAAAGAGTCTACAACAGGGAGAACACAGTGGAAAGATCTTGGAGTCCCAGAGCAAGAGACATCCTTTATGTGATTCTAAATTCTGTAAAACGTTATGTATCAGCAATGCAACAGAGAGATTTTCTCCAGAAAGTGCTAATTCAAGACTCTCCTGCTTTGTATTCTTCATCTTAGAACATACAATAGTAACTTGATTTTTGAAGTGTCATAGGATATTAGAGTGATGATGCTTCTTTTACCCTATGCTTACATTACTTTGCTGACAAAGGTCTGTCTAGTCAAGGCTATGGTTTTTCCAGTGGTCATGTATGGATGTGAGAGTTGGACTGTGAAGAAAGCTGAGCGCCAAAGAATTGATACTTTTGAACTGTGGTGTTGGAGAAGACACTTGAGAGTCCCTTGGACTGCAAGGAGATCCAACCAGTCCATTCTGAAGGAGATCAACCCTGGGATTTCTTTGGAGGGAATGATGCTAAAGCTGAAACTCCAGTACTTTGGCCACCTCATGCGAAGTTGACTCATTGGAAAAGACTCTGATGCTGGGAGGGATTGGGGGCAGGAGGAGAAGGGGATGACAGAGGATGAGATGGCTGGATGGCATCACTGACTCGATGGACATGAGTCTGAGTGAACTCTGGGAGTTGGTGATGGACAGGGAGGCCTGGCGTGCTGCGATTCATGGGGTTGCGAAGAGTCGGACACAACTGAGCGACTGAAGTGAACTGAACTACCTTTGTGGATGGCGGGCCATGCTTCCCCTTGAGATAAAAGTCCCCTGCCCTCCCCCACCACCTTTGCCTCCTGCACCTGCCCTACGGTGTACGTGGGCTGAACATCCTTCCACGCTTCTCACGGCTCCTTCCCTTTCCCTGTTGACCCATCTCCCACTTCTCTGCTTATCCTCCCAGCAAAGGCAGGAGTGACCCTCAGGACTGAGCACTTTTTGTTGGTGCAGACGAAAGAAGTAGAGCAGGGAGAACTACAATCTGCAATTTCAAGGATTTAAAGAAGGAAAAGAAAGATCTTTTGACAAAATCGCTGAATGTGCTGCTGAGCCTCTGGGATTTGAATCCACAGAGCCTTTGAAGTCAGGAGTGGCCGCGGTGGGGTTTTGTTGGCAGGATGCAATGGGGCAGCCCTGGCTTAGCTGGTGTGTGGGGGAGGGCACAATTCTGAGTCCATCTCTGGTCCGCAGACTCTGGGAGGTCATAAACTTCCTTGGCTGCCTATACTGTCCCCTTGCTTGTTTTTCCCACTAAGTGCTTGAATTGAGCAGTAGAGACTAAGAATAAGGCCAAGGAAACGGTCCTTTAATTGTAAAGAATAAACCCAAATGAAAAACCGGATTTCCCTGCAGACATACTCAGGCCAGTGTGTCCAGTAACAAAAGGGACCGTGGAACAGAAACAGTGCATTTGGTTCTAGAAAGCTTTTCCCAGCTGAGTTGCTGTGGAGTTAATCTCAAGATAAGGAGAGAAGATGCTGACCTATTTTTGGAAGGATTAACTCTGAAGACAACTATTGTAGGTGAGCAAACGTCTGGTCCATTTCTATGCATGAAGGCTGCTCCAGGCTGTGATGCTGCCAGAAGGTCACTGCTGGGTCCAAACAGAAGAACCGTGATGGGGGCCGCCTTTCAGGGACCAGGGACACCACTGCAGGGACCCGTTTATCAGGCTGGGAGTCTGAGGAGCTGGTTACAAAACCCTCTTGGAAATCTGCCTGAAGGTCATTTCCACCTTCACAGCAACTTTCACCCATCGTCTGATCCGTATCTTGAAGCAAGCACTCTGGTGGGGCTGTGACTGGCTCCCTCCACTGCAGCCATACCTACGCATCCTGGAAAGAAAACTCAATCCAGCGCTGCTGCCTGTCTTTCCTTTCTGAGGTCTGGAAAGCCAGAAAGTGAAAGTGAAAGTGAAGTCGCTCAGTCGTGTCCGACTCTTTGCAACCCCATGGACTGTATCCTACCAGCCTCCTCTATCCATGGGATTTTCCAGGCAATAGTACTGGAGTGGATTGCCATTGATTTTGCATCCAAAGTCCCCCATGACCTGGTTTCGCCCACCCCTTCAGGTCTATTGTGCCCACACTTCATGTGTCCCAGAAGCGCCAGATAGCCTGTGCTCTCTTTGTTTCATGTTCCTGTGCCTCTGTGTTTGCCAAGCCCCAGTATGTCACAGATGACAATAATTAGCTGGTGCTTTGTGCTCTCTGTGCTCGTCTCTCATCTCCTGTACTCAGGGGTACTCTAATATGCAGATGAGACAAAAAACAATCCTTTGTTGTCATTTCCAGGCAGTCCTATTGGGAGAATGCATCCTGGTAACGATGGGGTCTTTTATTTCCTGAATACAGCATATTCATCATCTTCCATACAATGCTGGTCAGAATGATTTACAGTTTATGTAGATACACAGATAAGGAAGTCACAGTTAAAATACGAAAAAGGACAGAAAGGAACAGAAATGATTCCTTCCCTCCTCTGTTTCCCGGCCATCTCTCCTGCTTTTCTCCTCCATCTTTGTAATTTTTTCTTCATCTTTCCTGAGCTATCTGCATGTATGTAAAAGTCAATATCAACATATCAGCAAAGGAATATCAACATTCCTTTTCCTTCCTCAATTTTTACACAGATGACAGCATACTATAAATGTTCTTCTGCAATTGATTTTTAACTTAACAATAACATTATCCTGAGGATCCTTCTCTAATGATATGTAATGAATTCTCTAATTCTTTTTTTTAATTTGAAATTTTATCTTATGGCTGCACTGTTACATATTTAGNATTTTTACACAGATGACAGCATACTATAAATGTTCTTCTGCAATTGATTTTTAACTTAACAATAACATTATCCTGAGGATCCTTCTCTAATGATATGTAATGAATTCTCTAATTCTTTTTTTTAATTTGAAATTTTATCTTATGGCTGCACTGTTACATATTTAGTCATTTACCTATAGATGGACACATGAATTGCTCTCAGTGTTTTGTTTTTACAAAAATGCTACATAGAATAACTTAAAAAATTATTTATTTATTTTAATTGAAGGACAATCATTTTACAACACTGTGGTGGCCCCTGCTTGTCCTCTCACTATTTTCATGTCTTGACACAACTCTGGTGTGCATTCTTTTTTTTCGTTTTAATTGAAGTAGAATTGATTTACAATGTTGGGTTAGTTTCAGGTGTACAGCAAAGTGATTCCTCCTACTTTCTTTTCATTGACTTAGCTGCTTTCGCAAAAAATGTCTTAGATATTTGATTTTTATGCTTTCTTCTTATCTGATGGCCGTTAATTTCCCTGTAACAGGGGTTTGTTTGTATCTCACAAATTTTGATATGTATTATTTTCATTATCATTTGGTTGAATATATGTTTTATTTCATTATAATTTCTACATAGATTTGGATCCATAGGTTATACAGAAGAGTGTTGTTTATTTTTGGATGGGGTGAGGTGAATTTTTATCTTTAACAAATGATTTCTAGCTTAATCCTCTGTGGCCCGAAATCACAAGTGACCAAATTTCACTTCTTTGACATTTGTTGTTATTTGTTTTTTGAGCTCACATACAGTAAATTTTGATAGACATGTCTACTTGAAAAAACATGTGCTCTATAGTCATTGGTCTCAATGTTTTTTAAATGGATAGAATTTCATTTGTTAAGCATAGTTTTCAAATCTCCCTCTTATTTATTAGTTGCTTCTCCTTTTAATATTTTGACAGCCTGATGCAAAGAACTGACTTATTGGAAAAGACTTTGATACTGGGAAAGATTGAAGGCAGGAGGAGAAGGGAATGACAGAGGATGAGATAGTTGGATGGCATCACAGTCTTGATGGACATGAGTTTGAGCAAGCTCCGGGAGTTGGTGATGGACAGGGAAGTCTGGTGTGCTGCAGTCCATGGGGTCACAAAGAGTCGGACACAACTGAGCAACTGAACTGAACTGAAAATTTTTCATCATGATTGTTTATTTCCACTTTCATAGTTTTAAAATTTTTGTTTCATAACTTCAGTGCATGAAAATTTAGGATCATTTAGTTTTCCTACTCTGTTATTATTTTGAAATAATGCTTTTTATTTCTGGAAGATTTTCTAGCCTTTTACTAGAGTTATACAAGTTTTTTTTTTTTTTATTAGCATGTATATAACATGTGTTTAACATTCTTCTATATTGAAATTTCCTATCTTTATATTTAAAGTGCAGTTATTATAAGAATTTAATTTAGTTCTCAATACAATTTTTGTTTCTTATTTTCCTTCTTGCTTTGGAGTAGTTTCAAGAAGGAAAAGAGGCAATGATTTAAGAATCTAGGTCATACCTTGTATCGGGCATGCACTCACTGGAAGATAGTCATTGCTCACATAGAGAACACATGTAGACAGAGAAGGGGGAGGAAGAAGAGGGTGGAATGTATGGAAAGAATTGAATGGAAACTTACATTAGCATATGTAAAATAGCCAGTGGGAATTTGCTGTACAACTTAGGGAACTCAAACAGAGGCTCTGTAACAACCTAGAGAGGTGGGATGGGGAGGGAGATGAGAGGGAGGTTCAAGGGGGAGGGGACATATGTATACCTATGACTGATTCATGTTGATGTTTGCAGAAACCAATACAATTCTGTAAAGCAATTATCCTTCAATTAAAAAATAAATCAATTTAAAATAGATAACAAACAAGGACTTACTGTATAGCATAGAAAATTGTGCTCAATATTCTATAATAATCTAAATGGGAAAGGATTTGAAAAAGAATAGAGGCATGTGTATGTATAACTGAGTCACTTTGCTGTACACCTAAAACTAACACAGCATTTTTAATCAACTATGTTTCAATGTAAAATAAAAATGAAAAAAGAAAGATAGTCATTGCTCGTGTGTATGCAGAGTGGAGAGAAAGGGCAAATTAAATTTGCTCTTTGGTGCCTGGAAAACTGGGGGGCTCAATTAAAAAAGAGTCTTAAGGGAATGGGGAGCTCTTGACTGCTGAAAGCCAAGAGGAAAGACCAAGGTGTGAGGATGTCTAATGAGTGCATTGATTCTTCCAAGTGGACGGAATTCTATTTTGGAAATTGAAAACAAGCAAACAAAGAACAAGAAGAATGGAATCCTGCTCTAAGGTTGGTATCCAATGACAATAGATTGTTCGTGACAGCCAGTCATACATGGCTTACAATGTGGTCCTGGAAAATAAGGGAGGCGCTGTGGTCTATTGAAGGTGAGAAGTGAATCTTTGGGGGTAAATATGAGAAGAGGGAAGCTGGAGATGTTTAAGAAGGATAGAAACAGAGATGCACTAATTATTAGAAATATTTCTCAAATATGGCTCTGCCCTGGCATGGACTCCACCATGTGGAGCCAGGATGGGCCACTTGCAACGAAACATGTCTTGTAGATGTGGGGAATGTGAGGGAGGAGGAGACAGGGAGGGAGGGAGCAGTTTTGTGAGGCTGGGTCTGAGAGGACTTTGTGTTCATCTCTGAAAGTCTGGTTGTATTCTATGCAAGGGTTCCCTGGGCATCACCTGGACCAGGCAAGATGTACCCAGACCAGTCTAGGGAAGATGTTGGATGAAGCTGGAGCATGAACTGCATCCTGGGGAGAGGGGGAAGATGGAACACCATCTCCAAGACTCACGTGCCAGCTCACACAAGGGATAAGATTGATTATCAGATTGATTTGACTTACTAGTTTTGTGTTTTTTAAGTATTTCTTTTACTTAAATTTTTAATTATAATGCTTGACATTTTAAGTATTCACAAAATTATGATAGAGACAAGTTCTGTGAAATGAAAAGCTTAGAGAATTGAACTTTGAAATTTTGTATGAGTTGAGCTGCAACAGTAGAGATCCGATTTGTAGACGTTTCACAGAAAACTGAGAGAGCTGAGAGAGGAACATCATGAACCTCCAGGTCAGACTTCCAGGTGGTGATGAAAAGAGACTGTTTTGTCTCTCTGGGGGCAGTAATAGCTTTCTGTATGTTACATAATCCACTAAGGTTACATAAGAAACCCACTGCAATGTGAGAGCCAAATAACAGGTTCTCACAGAAAAACAGCAAAATGACAACTGCGTGGTGTGTGGGTATGTTTCAGTGCCAGGTCCATGAGAAGGTGGGAAATAGAGCGCTTAGAAGTTCTGGATCAATTTCCTTATCACCTGGAAATTAACCCTCTTGAAGTTTAAATGAAAGAAGGAACATGGTACCAACTGAAGGATCAGACTGAAGAATTCCAATTTAAGATAATCCTGCAAACATTTAAAACAAAACAGCTAAGCCCACGTGGCTTTAAGAAGAAAACACCAGCAGTCGCCTGTAGCAACCATATGCCTGTCTGCCTACCTGTGTGTCTGCAGGTACATGAAAGCCAGCTAGAGGAAAGCTTATTTCCTTCATTAATAAAGACAGGCTGGACTGAAACTGCTCACAACTCAGAGTGAGTGAAATGTAACTTTTTAACAGGTCAGTAAAATGTAACTGCCTCAGAGATCATTCCAGACATGGCCCTCTAGTTATGTTACAAATTATTACCTGAGTAGTTTTATTCATCTGTAACTGGAAGGCAATAATTCTTAGTATAAATTTTTGTCTGAAAAATGTTTTCTGATTGTTGGATTTATCAACAGAGCTTATGTGAGGAGTGAAACCAAACTGAAAGGCAGGAGGATTAATGCCACGTGGCAGCCCTGGGAAAGTTTTGAACACCCAGATAACAAGCAATGACTGGTCACAGGATGAGGGCATCAGCGGGAGTGAGTCTGGCCCCAAGAGAAGCCAAGCTTGGAGCCAGGTTCAACATGATGCAGAAAGGAAGGGGCAAAGTCTGGAGTCAGTGTCAGGACTTCCAGGCCTCCAGAGGTCTTCTCCAGGCAGGACTGTGACTACATAAAAGTGAAAGTGTTAGTTGCTAAGTCATGTCTGATTCTTTGGAACCCCATGGACTGTAGCCCGCCAGGCTCCTCTGTCCTTGGGGATTCTCCAAGCAAGAATACTGAAGTGGGTGCCATGCCCTCCTCCAGGGGATCTTCTCAACCCAGGGATCAAACTAGGGCCTCCCACATTAAATAATTGGGCAGATTCTTTACCATCTGAGCCACCAGGGAGGCCCCCAATATACTGGAGTGTGACTATATATACAAGCTCAAATTAGGCAAAAAGAAGACAAAGCAATTGCACTGACTTGGAGACTGGGCAGAGTGTGCGGAGGTCCTGAACAGGCAGGACCACCCAACAGCAGAAAATGAGAACATGTGGTGCTAGAACGGAGTCTGGCTGTCCTCTGGCCTGAGAACCAAAAGATAGATCTACAGAGATCCAGTTTCAGAAGGCTGGTCACTCCTGAGATTGGACAGCAGGGCCCTCTCGTTGCCCCATCTGAGATGCAGAGACCGGGTGATGAATACTAGTCTGGTAACTTGGAGTCACAGACCCTTTCCAGCTGTGTGGCTTTGGGTGAATGACTTAACCTTTCTGACACTGCTTTTCCACCTCCAGTGGGATAATAGTAATACCGCCTGGGATTACTGTCACAGAAGTCAACAATAATGGCTTAAAAAGTCTTTCGTTCTGTGCTTGCGTGTGTGTATGTAGGCTCAGTCGTGTCTGACTCTGCCACCACAAGGACTGTGAGCCCTATAGGTTCCTCTGTCTATGGGATTCTCCAGACAAGAATACTGGAGAGGGTTACCATTTCCTTCTCCAGGTGCTTACCCCATAGATAAAACTTAATAAGTGGTTATTGTCTCTGTTAAAAGGGTACTTGATGTAGAATTACACCATAAAAAGATAAGATCAACAGTAAGTTAAATCTTTTGTTTAAATAATGCAGATAATGGTGAAGCTGGAAGATAAGAACATTATGTTTTGCGGTTGAGAAGGGTTTCCCAAGTCTATCAAACCACAATGTAAGTTTATTATGCTGTCAGCATTGCATTGACTTTTGCATCATGAAATAAATGAGTCATTCCCAATCTGCCAAATGCTTCCCAGAACCAGAAATTTATTTGATCCCAGCTGCCATTTTGGAAGGAAATAGTTAAATCCCTCTGAACTCGTTTTATCGTCTGGGAGGAAAGTGGGCAAAGACAATACATCTACAAGATTTTCAGATCCATTAGAAATGTCAGAAGACAGTCAATTATTAATTGAAAAATAAATGTATAATCAGTGAAGTAAACTTATAAAGACAGGTCTGAAGCAAGAGATAGCAAGAGATTTTTAAATAAAAAATTAAACATTACTAATTGAGAGCTGTTGTTAGCAAACTTAGAATTTAATAAGAAGTTGTTAGACCAGATTTGCTCATTCAGAAGTAACTATAGTAAATTATAAACACCTCAGTTAGTGATTTGTTAGGTAATATTTTTGACATATTTTCCTTTGAGACTCTCAAAAACAAAAAAAGAAAACAAAGCATTTAGCATAATGATCCACTGAGGCACACTGGCAATTCCCTTCTCCAGCTGACTTCCCTTTATCCTGAAAGTTCAGAGGGCATGAAGTAGATTATTTTTTCAACATGTGTGCTTTTTATTGTTCTGAGATGTAGTCAGTTTCCAGTAAACTCTTTGTATATCAGCCTTAAAACACTGTGAAACACTACTAAAAAAAGCTGCAAAGTTACTATGCATTTTTACATCACTTCCTCTACTCTGATGCTCCTTCAACTCATTTTGTCCTTACATCAGTCTTCTGGGATAGGTGCTACCAGTATCCATCCTTCACAGATGTGGAGACAAAGATGTGAAGCTAGGAGGAAGGCTCCCGGACTTTTCCTGGCAGAGCTAGGCTTCAACCCGGGAAGTCTGGGTCTAGACTCTGCCCTGAAGCTGGTCAAGACTGCCATGGTTTCATCTTAAAGATGAATGCCTTTTCCTCTTTGGGAGCTCCCCCCTGACTTAACTTTATTTATTTTTGGACCTCAAGGGCACAGAACTGACTTCACCAAACAGCAGATTTTTGTCATATGTTTCTTCAAGCACTTTTGTTTGATCATATGCTGTTTTCTTCCTTCCCATCTACACCGTAATGTATTTAACATGCCTTTCTCCAATTCATCCTCCATGTGTTTATGACAATGCATGTAACTGTAGATCCTCAAAAACTGTCAGGATATTTGTGTGTGTGCTTTAAAAGATTACTTGAATTATACTGTGCATGGATCTTCTTGCTGATGATATGTTGTGATAGACTCTTGAAGGGAAATAACTCAATATTTTTCAAAAGTCAAGTTAAGAAAGTATCAAATTATTATACTGATTCATAAATATTGTAATATGTAGTAGATACATGAGTAAACTGACCAATATATTTTTAAACCTCAATTTAAAATATGTTTCAAATTAAAAGTTATAAAATATTTTATATATTCTAAAGTAGTTTATCTGTTTTTCCTGTTTCCTTATTATTTAGATTCTATCCTCTTATTGTTTAACTCTTCTTGTTTTACCTTTCATATTTGGAAACCATGATTTTTTGAGGTAGGAATCCAGCTTTATTTTGATATTATATATCAGCTGTTGTTACTAACACCATCTGCTTAATAATCCATATTTTCCCTGATAGTTTACGATGACATATCTAACATGTACCATGTTTCCAAGTCTGTTTCTGGGATCACAATCTTGTTCCATTTATCTATATGTTCTTGTGATGGACTAACCTTATTACTCTTATTTCTTAATTATTTGAGGACATTTATTATTTTATATAATTTAAAGTGGGGTTTCCCACATGGCGCTAAAGTGGTAAAGGATCTGCCTGCCAATGCAGGAGGCTCAGATTCTATCCCTGGTTCTGGAAGATCACCTGGAGAAGCAAATGGCAATCTGCTTCAGTATTCTTGCCTGGGAAGTCCCATGGACAGAGGAGCCTGGTGGGCTGTAGTTCATGGGATCGCAAAGACTCAGATACAACTCAGGATGCACGCACAGACATATATGTTAGCCATTGGTGACTTAGATAACTGTGAAACGAAGTTTCTAGACACTCATGTTTTATTGCACACAGCTTCCTCCTCTTTCTGAAGAACTCTGCCAAGAGTCCTCTCAGAGCCTCCGTGTGACTGACTGTGTGAAGCTTAGTACACCTGATAAAATCTTCATTTTGCCCTCACTTTAGATAAGAGTTTAGCTCTCTGTCTTCTGTGTTTTGAAACTATTGCTCTGTTCTTTCTTCAATCCAGTGTTACTGTTGTGAAATCTGATGCCCCTTTGAAGTACTCTCCTGTTCCCTTCCAGAAGATTGTAGAATGCTCTCTGTCATTGATTTCGTTGAACATTACCCTAATGGGTCTGGCAGTTGAGGTTTTCTTATCTCTCCTGATCGGCATTCTTTGTTTGAATCTGGGAAGTTTTAAGGAAATGTTTTCTCATATTCCCCTTCCCCCTGTCCAGACCACTTGTCAATTCTTTTGTTCTGGGACTCCTGCTAGGTATCCACTGACACTTGTACTTTTACCTTTATCTCCTGAGGTTTCCCTCCTTCTTTCTAGCCCTTAATCCTTTTCTGATGCCTCAGACTTCCTCAGCTATACCTCCCGGCGTGGTATAATATGCTGCTTTCTGGGAATCGTCTATTATTCAACTCATTGATCATGTTTTTTGTTCTAATGGTTGTGTTCTTCACAACAATACCCCCAACTGAACATTGTAACTTTGAGCCCTTACCTCATGTTTCCAGGGTCCTTCTTAGATCCCTGAAGATATGTACTTGTGCTTACCTGAAATTCCTGTTCCAGGTGGTCAGTTCATTCAGTGACCCTTGCCAGGTGTACTTTCTTGCTCTTCAAAGTGCTGCCACTTCTCAATTATTATTATTTTTTTCCCTTTGAGTTCTTATTCCCCTTGGAATTCTCTGTTACCCAGGGCCGGTGATATGGGTCTGGGAAAAAGGAAGAAATCTGAAATCTTAGCTTGCTCTTTCTCCTAGGAGGTTTGGGTTTGGTGTGTGGGGTCTCAGGATAGAGGCCTCCCTGGACTTGCAATCTAAATTCCACCAACCCCCATTTCCTCTCCTCCTCCTCTGAGGATCTTTTTTTCCTAGAGAAACGCTGGTAGCTCTGCCATGTACTGCTCTTCTACATGAGGTCATCCTCTGATAACTTTTTAATCCACACAGTGGTGTTAGGGGAATGGAGGGAGGAGACGATTCCAGGGGTGACCACTGCTATGAACACTGATATATTCAGACATTAATTAATCTCCTTGACCAGGGATCGAACCTGTGCCCCCTGCACTGCAAGGCAAAGTCCTAACCACTGGACCACCAGGGAAGTCCCTTAACCACCTCAGTTTTGTGTTCTCTCCAGAGTGGCTTCAGAAGAAGATGCCAGCAGCTCACACAAGCTTACTGTCTTCTCTAGCATTAAAAATCCTATTGAATTTAGGAGAAAACTCCTGAGCTAGCACTTCTTGTTTTATACATTCATTTGTTTATTTTCGAGAAAAATGACAGCAGAGTTAACACTAGTGAGATCCAGAGATTTACTGAAGTTCAACGTCGACACTAGCAGTTAACATCTATATTTCTCTGGGCCTTTAATGTCTCTGAGTTTCAGTATGCTCATCTACAAGTTGAAAAAAAACAGCATTAATACACTTTTGTTCAGCAGACACTGTGCATCAGGCACTTATATGAGTCCCAGATGACTTCATAAGACAGTTGGGGGAATCAAAGGAGATAAAATGCAAAATAACTAGATTGGCAGAACATACTCCATTGAGGTGTGAAAACCTGCATAGAACTTAAGGAGTTGGTCTGTGGAGTGAGAAAGAGGTGTGTTTAAATCATGTCACTAAATTCTGTTATTTTTGAGTATGTTCCCTAGGGTATCTGGGTATTAATTTCTTAAACTGTCAAGTGGAGGTAATGCCCACATCAAAAGATTGCTGTGGATTTAAATGAGATAATCTGATGAAACACTTAGTGGTTACCCAGTGCCTGACTTCTCTGATATGTTCAATAAACACTGGCTGTTACTTTCTGATATTTGCTCCTTCCTGGAGTAGCCACGCTGCAAAAACTTAATCACTTCTCAAAGGAAATTAAAGGGACATTGACCTTAAATAGCTTGATGCTGGAGAATCTAAACGTAGTAGGTTCTTTATTAAATATTGAATAACTATAATCACTCTTTTTGAAAAAAAAAAAAAAAGCATCTCTCAAATTCTTCAGCTATCTGGCTCAACATCGTGGTCTCTAAAGTTGTTTGAATCATTGTCCAAGATCTTGATCTTGAGGGACACTGCAGGATGTTGAAAAATGAAATGCTATGAATAGTGACAATTCAAAACTTAAAGAAAAACATTTGTGGTCTAGATTAGTCAAGGGGTGGGGGTGTGAGTGGAAATAAAGACTGGGGTTCTAAATTGAAGAGCAGGAATAAGACACTGGGTCAATGATTTCAATGATCGTGGTGTGGATTATAATTGAAGGTGTAGAAGTGGAGAGTCATATTTCAGAACAGCACTAATTTTTCTGTCCCGTACAGCAGTGACTGGCCACGTGTGGTTACTAAACATTTGAAATATGATTAGCATGATGGAGCCGAACCTAAAGTTTATTTGATTTTAACTGATTTCAGTTGAAATTGAAATAGTCAAGTGGAGCTGGTGCTTACTGTATTGAGCAGTGCAATGCTAGAAAAGGGAATTGGCCAGAAAAAATAAAAAATACTGTCAGATTAAAAGTGGGTAATGAAGGAGAGAGAAAGATAGGTGTTCACAAAAGCCCTCAGGGGAAGGAGCCGCGGGATATGGGTATCTTTTGTTTCCTTCAGGATCCTTTCGAGAACCATCTGTCATCACCACATTCAAAGCTGTAGGCATCTGTAACCTTGTCATCACCCTGCAATGGCTGTTAACAGGTTCCCAGGCCCTAAGCATATCCCTGTGCTCAGGGCCCAGGGGAGCCGCACACCACGTGGCACACAGCTCTACTAAGGCCATGCGAGCAGCGCTGATGCCAGGGTGAGGAGACTAGCACCCCAGCATCACAGCGTTTCCTTCTGGACACAAAGCACTTGCCACCCCACATGCTGGAGTGCAAAGGACAGAAAGCTGCCTCGTGAGATGGCAAGGCAATCTCCCCAGACTTAGTCATAGAGAGCCAGAGCCTGTAATTTACTAAAAAAGAAATTTTAGCTCCATTTCTTATGTGTTTGGGCAGGATGTATATTTAGATATGGGACGTACTTTGTGTGTGTGTGGTTAAGAACTCATAGCTCAATGTTAGAGATAATATAACTTTTTGCACAGCAAGTTTAAAGAAAGGAAAAGAGGTACTTGCTCTTGTAGAATAAAAGATTTGAAGATGAACCCATACTTGTTTGGCCCTGTGACTTCTCAGCCTTTTCCTGCTTATCTGGTGCAGTCCTGACGTTTACTTTCCTGGGTTGAAACAGCAAGGCAAGGGTTTTTTCAGGAGCACTTGGGAGCTCACCTGAGTCCCCACTCCTGCTTCAGCATCTATTTAGTGGGGAGATGCTCTCTAGGCAGCAGTTGAGTGGTTGGTTGGTCAGTTATTCCCAGGCAATTCTGACTGCACTAGAGAAAGCAGCAAAAGTTGGCTAGAGAGAGATCAACCTTGTAGAGGGAGAATCTTCCTTCCAGGTCACAAGAAGACCTCCCCTGACAAAAGCAGAGAGCAGGAGGGCCTGACAAAAAGGTGTAAGTGGAGCTGCTTTGATTGCTAAGACTCATCACCACATGGTAACAGCTTTCAATAGTCAGAACATTTTTGTGGTTTTAGGAAGACATAGCTGTCTTCTGTGGTCATGGTAAAAAGCATTTTATCCCATCCCCTGAAGGGTGCTAAGCTACTTACAATAGTTCATGAAACCAAATGTTGCCGTTTATTGAAACTTGAAAAGCTGAGATTGGATGTATTAATATTATTGGCCTAAACCCTAAATTAATATGAAGTTCACAAAGAAAGTCTCAAAGGGTCATCAAACACACAATGCAAAGCAAGTTAACTCTGACCCTCAGGTTTGGTCTGCTCCAGAGAGTATCTTTTAAGATTTTTTTTTTTTTTTTTTTTGATGTTGACCATTTTTAAAAGTCTTTATCGCATTTGTTACAATATAGTTTCTGTTTTATGTTTTGGTTTTTTGACAGGGTGGCATGTGGGATCATAGCTCCTGGCCCAGGGGTAGCTCCCAGCTCAGGGATTGAAACTGTACCCCCTGCACTGCAAGTGTGGAGTCTTAACCACTGGACTGCCAGACACGTCCCTAGACTATCTTTCAACAAGTACAGATTTTAGGTCTGTGGAGCTCAACAGCTGCCCACAGAGATTTGCTGTTGTATTTTTTAAAACTTAAAAATGTCCCCTCTTTCATGAAATCCATCTTGGCCACATTCTACGGTGAGGGTTTATTGGAATGAGTCTTTTGGACTCACTTTGCGTGTATGGCTTTGTGACATCGCAGTGCCCTTGCTATTGTGAGTTAACACTTGCCTGGATGGCTCCACTGTCCCCTGCTCACTCACTGATGCTGGAATCAGATGCCCTTTGAGGACAGATGCTGCTGATGTCGTCTGTCATCACTCAGATCCAGGATGCAAGGGCATCCACAGAAGCTGCTGACTGATGTGCCCCTGGTCCCCAGGCCCTGGGAAGGTGGAGGTGTGGCCATCTCTGATGGCTGATGTGCAGCCTTCAATAGTCTGCTCCAGGAAAAGATTTGAGGTGAACAATCTGTTCTTTCTTCCTAAAAGGCAGTGTTCAGCACATCCTTTGATTTACTTTGCAGTTGACAGGACACTGCAGTGATAAAGCAATTTCTTAGAAGAAATTCTATTTCTAATCAAAATCTGCTTTTGGCTACCAACCTGTCTGTCCTTTCAGGTCCCTAAACATCTACTTTCAACTTGCTTCTCTTGTGGTTCCACCGAGAGAACCATCTGCTTCTAGAGAGAAACAGAACAAAACAAAGTAAAACAAGGTGCTCCGAAGGCCCTGGTAAAGGGTACGTCAGGATAATGTCTATGTTTATAGGCTGATTTTGCTCCCTCCTTCCTGCCTACTCTACCTCTCTCTCTATATATATATCTCTGTTTCTTTCCTCCTATTTTTTTTTTTTTTTTTTTTTTCTGTCTAGGAAGAGACACTCGGAGAAGGCAATAGCAAGCCACTCCAGTACTCTTGCCTAGAAAATCCCATGGATGGAGGAGCCTGGTAGGCTGCAGTCCATGGGGTCGCTAGGAGTCGGTCGCGAGTGAGCGACTTCACTTTCACTTTTCGCTTTCACACAATGGAGAAGGAAATGGCAACCCACTCCAGTGTTCTTGCCTGGAGAATCCCAGGGACGGGGGAGCCTGTTGGGCTGCCGTCTATGGGGTCGCACAGAGTCGGACACGACTGAAGCGACTTAGCAGCAGCAGAAAGAGACACTACAATGGAGGCTAAATCCATGTTTTCTTGATTGTTTAAAAGAGAAAGTGACCATTGGGGAAATGACGAGGGGTCAGAACTTCCTGATTCATATTCAGGAGCCCTCAGCTCACTCGTTCTGACTCCCCTTCTGAAGCCCTTCCAGAGAGACAGGGGGGAGAGTGCAATGAAAGAGAATTTTACCAAATGCTTTGAAAAGAAAAGGGAGAGCAAGAACGGGAAAGGAAGTTCATTGGGGGAGGCTTGTATGTGTGTGTGCGTGTGTTGGGGAAACAGGCTAAAAGCTCAGAAAATGCAGTGACATAAATCAGGCTTGTGCCGAGTTTCCTGCTTTTTTATTGGGTTGTTCCCTGTGGTGCTTTCACTAAAACTGCTTCCTCTTTCTCTGCACTCATTTTGTTCCCAGTCCAGAGTGTTTTGGATGATGTTGGTGAGATGCCAAACATCTGGGTCTGAGAGAGAGAGATCTCCACAGTTAAGTGACTTCATCTTCTCCTGCCCCTGGGATGCTCTGCTCTGTATGTTCCAGATTTCTGATGACTGTTCATTGCTGGATATCTATTGATCACGTGGGAACCAGGCCTGATGCTCATCTGTGCACCTCAGAGATAAATAAGAGGTAATAAAGTTTATGATATTTTTTCATAATAACTGGTGTTGTCATGGTGACTCTTTGCAACCCTCTAGACTACAGGTAGCAAGTCTCCTCTGTCCATGGAATTTTCTAGAGAAGAATACTGGAGTGGGTTGCCATTCCCTTCTTTAGGGGATATTCCTAATCCAGGGATCCAACCCGCATCTCTGGCATCTCCTGCACTGGCAGGCAGGTTCTTTACCACTGAGCCACCTGGGAAGCCCTATCATGGTGACATCATACCCCAATCTGTAATATTTAAAATTTTGCATATAAGCTTTACATGTATCATTATTAGAAGCTCCACGTTACAGTGTCACTTTGTGCCAGTCTTTGAGATAAGTGCTTTATACACATTAGCTCATTTAATCCTCATAATAATCCCAATAGGTAATTGGTGTAGTCATTCTCATTGAACAATTGAGAAAACTGAGGTTCATAAGAGCTATGTGAATTGCTAGAAAATAGTATAACTGATCTTTAAATCTTAGTCTTCCTGGCTTTAGAATCCTGAGCAATGATTTTTTTTTTTTTTGATATTTCAGTTGATAATTGTAAGTACTAATATGGAGAATGAAACTAACAAGTGAAGCAGTGAGAACTGCCTAGTTTGTTCATTTGAGGATGTTTAATTAAAATATTGGTTTTCATTTTTTGCACTCTTTCTCCACCTATATGGTCTCTTCAGTAGCTAACAAAAGAGAGATGTGAGCTGTTCTTTTTTTTTTTCCCCCAAGGAGAAAATCTTAAAACATTTAATAAATATGAAGCTCCATTCTTGCTACAAATAACTTAGAGAAAAAGTAAGGCATTAGGTTAAAATGCATTGATGATAACTGTAAAAATGTTCCTTGAATCAGCCACACTTCTTCCTTCTAAATTCTAAAAGACTGAGTATAATTACTATCAGTTACTCAATATTTCTTACGTGTAACTCCAATTATTATAATATTTATTGCTATGGAACAAACTACTCCAAGATTTAGTCACAATGCAACAACTACTGTACAATATCTCACAGCTTTTGCAAGTTAAACATTCAGAAATAGCTCAGCTGATTTGGTCTTCTTCTTCATGTGACATTGCTTCAGGTCACCCAGCAATTGTCAGCTAATGTTGGGGGTGGCTTTGAACTGTCCTACTACATATGTGCATATAATTTCAAGTTTTCTAATAGCCATATTTAAGAAGTTTAAATAAGTAGAATGAATTTTAGTAACATATTTTATTTTAATCTAATCAATTAGATATTATTATTTAAGCAACTTATATGCAGAGTACATCATGAGAAACGCTGGGCTGGAAGAAGCACAAGCTGGAATCAAGATTGCCAGGAGAAATATCAATAACCTCAGATATGCAGATGACACCACCCTTATGGCAGAAAGTGAAGAGGAACTACAAAGCCTCTTGATGAAAGTGAAAGAGGAGAGTGAAAAAGTTGGCTTAAAGCTCAACATTCAGAAAATGAAGATCATGGCATCTGGTCCCATCACTTCATGGGAAATAGATGGGGAAACAGTGGAAACAGTGTCAGACTTAATTTTTGGGGCTCCAAAATCATTGCAGATGGTGATTACAGCCATGAAATTAAAAGATGCTTACTCCTTGGAAGGAAAAAAATGACCAACCTAGATAACATATTCAAAAGCAGAGACATTACTTTTTTTTTTTTAATCCAATGTGCATTTTATCTTACAGTGCATCTCAGTTTGGACTGTTGACACTTGTGGATGGTGGCTGCCATACTGGATTGCACAGGTTGCTAGAGACACCATAATATCTTTGCTCTCATGCAACCACCTTGCTGGAATTGTCTGGAAGGCTGGGCTCACTAAGCTTCTCTGCTTCTCTGACTATTCTCCAGAATTTCCCATGGGATTTTTCCTGCAGGTAGTCAGTCTTCTTACAAGGCAGCAGTTTCCAAGAGATGGAGGCAGAAGTTGTGAGTTCTTTTAAAGGATGAGTCCTAAACTGGTGTAGCATCATCTGGGTGCAAGTGGAAGGAAAACTGTCCCATCTCTCAATGGAAGACTGATCAAAGAACTTAAAGCTATCTTTAATATGCCAGGAGAACATTTATTAATGTTTCTCAAAGTGTTATACAGTAAACTTGCATAATTTAAAAACTCTTTATATACATTTTTAGGATACTGAAACACAGTGTATAATGGAAGTGGAGAAATAGTTACATATATTTTGTAGACCCAGAATTATAATAATATATGAATTATCATAGATGTTTAGAGTCGTATATAAACTTTTAGAAAGGACAATTTATCATTTGTAATTTACTTCCTGTTAGATACTTGATTAAACAACACAACACCTAATATCAACACTGTTCCTACAGGAAAATAAAAGCCATTTTTCTTGTTCCACTATTTTCTAATGCTGCCACTATACTATGGTGAAAAGCAGGGGGTGCCTATTTTAATTTTACAGTTATGACAAAAGTGTTATAAATCTTTACCTTATTTCTCTTTGGACATTTATTTTAGTAATTGCTCAGCCATGGGCTCTAATGTTCTGAGTAATTGTTCTGTCAACAATTCTAAACCTTGTTTGGATGAATATGTAACAAGCTGGAGATGGTTATTTGTTTTCAAATAACCTGCTGCAAATACAAAAGTGGTGACTTTAGAAATTAAAAAACAAAGAGAAACGTTGGGCTTATTTTTATTTTTAAAACAATTTTCCAGATACTTGACTAGATCAAATGAACTCTCATGTATATTGAAATCAATAATTTATGAGCGCTAACTACAGAGAAATAAATTAAGACAAGGGAAAAAGGAATTTAGTGAACAGCTGTCTCTGGGTAATAATTAAGAGTGATTCTGAAATATATTAATTTTGTCACTAAGCTAAAGAATAGCAGTTAAGCTGGACTATTTTAACACTGCCATCAAAAGTCCTTGATTGTCTCTGGAAGGAGTTGGTCTCTGTGACTAGTCACAAAATTCACCTAAACTCATTGCTTTTGATAATGACAAGCAGCAGCAGCATGCTCTGCTGAGCAAGAGCTGAGATTAGTGATTTTTATCAGGTGTAGCAGAGACCGATAATGGATCAACCAAAAGATAGACCATTATGTGAGCTGGAGTTGAATCCCCTGCCACAACAGGCAAGGTGGATTTACCAGGTCTATCAATCCTCAGATTTCACAATGAGCCTGAAAACAGGTGGTAATTGAAAACATAATCACTAAAACTGGAGAGAAGAAATTATGTTTTCAGTTCAGATCTTCACTGGATTATGCAGAAGATGCCAAAGTATAAGTTTGCACACAAGCCAGACAGTTTATTTAGTGTGATTCAGTGATTCAGGCATTTCTCCCACATGGAATGGCAGAAGCGCCTATAATAGAATTTAATGTGGAGTTTGGAGGGCACGGTGATCAATAAATTTGTTCTTGGCTTGTAAAGCAATAAGTGTCTTGCTCAAATTCACCTTCTCAAAAGTTCTGAATTGAATTAGAACTCTTATTCACGGTGTACTCTGAATAAGTGAGATGTCAGGTTAAAATTAATCTTGAAAATTCAGACCCAAGAAACAAATAAGATAGATGAATCACATTAAAAGTCCCTGGGACTTACACACTCAACCTACTTACTGCCGTCTTCCTATATTCTGTTCTTCAGTTTTATACATATTGCCAAAGACCATTCAGTAGAAGGAAAGTGGTCTAACATGTATAAAAAATAAAAAATTTAAAATCCACTTATAAAATTAATCATTATGTGCTAGAGATACTGTGTAAGGCAGTGTACCTATACGTTCCTGTTTGTGCTGATGGGGCCATCACAGGAACTGTGCCTGGAATCAGACTCTCTTTCCTTTCTCCTCCCTGCTTCTTCCCCTCTTGCGCTGGGTTCTTCTGGTTCATAGACCACTTATAGACAAAGCCTTGTCTCGAGGTATGTATTAGTATCTGGGGACCCTGATATAAGACCCCAAAGATCCTTTTGACATCTCTCATTGTGTGGCAGTTACATGTTTGGAAGAGAAGAGTCCTTCCATCCATCTGCTCCAGGGACTGACACAGGAGAAGGCAAGCCCCAGCCAATCACTTTATAAAAACATCTTTCATGCTTTTATGCTACCCCTACTTGGTTAAAAATAATTCAGCAATCCAGTCTGAACATTAAGTTTTCCATTTTCTGCCCATCCCCAACAATATTTAATAATGCTTTCAGAAAGTTCATCTATTTTGGCTTGTATGTTTTGCAAATGGGTTTTACTTTGCTATACTTTTGGAAAATAATTCTCTCTAGATAATCAAGTTAACAGATGAATTTCAATATAAAATATGACCAGAATGCTGAAGTACTCAGAAAACTAAGTATAATGAAAGATTTTATAGAGCTATGCTGCTGCTGCTGCTGCTAAGTTGCTTCAGTCATGTCCGACTCTGTGCAACCCTATAGACGGCAGCTCACCAGGCTCCCCTGTCCCTGTCCCTGGGATTCTCCAGGCAAGAACACTGGAGTGGGTTGCCATTTCCTTCTCCAATGCATGAAAGTGAAAAGTGAAAGTGAAGTTGCTCAGTCGTGTCCGACTCTCAGCGACCCCACAGACTGCAGCCCACCAGGCTCCTCCGTCCATGGGATTGTCCAGGCAAGAGTACTGGAGTGGGGTGCCATTGCCTTCTCCCTTATAGAGCTATACAACTAATCAAATTTTTATAAAAATGTGAGTGTAGAGAACACTGATTGGGGGCAGATAACTTTTAGGTTAACATTCTACAAGATTGTAATAATTCCCCCTTAGTGATAATACTTGATAAACATGAGCATTGTGCTTTAAAATCCTTCTCCTAAACTAGTAGGTCTTTTTCTACTTGTCTCTGCATCTTCATCAGAGGAAATAAGAGCTTACTAAATATTATAAAATAATGACGAAGTTCATTTGCTCTTTGGAGGAGGAGATCTATGAATATACAGGTATATAAAACCCCATGGATTTATTATGGATTTGCAACTGTGAAATTTACAGGACTCTGATTCTAATTCTGAACTGAAAAATAAAAGGAAATAAAAGTCTCAGGGCCAAAGAGGGGGAGATTTTTCCTTTTGGTAAATTGAGGTTTGGAGAATTTTCTGGATGGCCCGATTGGGACCTCTCCATGCTTCTCTGGCTTCTTTCTTTCCTCTGCCTCTCCGACAGCTCCAAAGTCCTTCTAAGAGTGGCTTCTAAGTACACCTCACTTCTGTTTTGTTTTCCTCTTTCCTGGAGGGATGAGTGAGAAGGTGAAGACTGCAGAATGCAGGGCATAGAACACTGGCAGCATTTATTTACATGTGTGAGTCACTTTGGAAAGAGAGTCTAAAATGGGAAGAGACATGTTATAAATGAGAATCTTTCTGAGCCTGGATATTTTTAACTAGTAAAATGGGGTAACATAATCTTCCCTCCTATCTTACTGTTGTGTGAAAACTGTATAAATCTAATTATTTTGAATTGGTTCATGCTGCTTTCCACGTCTACTACATCCTTCTGCTTTGCTGTATATTGATTCTATTAATTTTTGAGAGTTTGTCATTGAAAGTCCAAATAAAAATCCTAATTTATCCACTTAAAAAATAACTGTAACATGTAGTGGAACTATATGTAACTTTGTTCTGTATTTTCCTAGTCTCCTGTAAATGTGTTATCATACTTTCAAAGTTTAAAAAATAAAATATAAAGAGAAAAAAAATCCCTCCCCATTTTCTTAGATGTAAATAGGTCAAATGTGCAAACAATCCTCACCTGCTGGAGCTCAATTAATGCCCATTTCTTGGTCTGTTTCATGTGCCTATGCCCTTAAACACCACCAAGGGAGAATTAGATGCCTTGGAATTTAGAGGGGAGGTCTGTTAGATTGCCACATGTGCTCAAACACTTCACTTTTGTAAAATCTAGGGTGTACATGAACACATTAATTCTGCCCAGGCACCCAGGTGTGCAGTCATGGGGTGAATTAACTTGAAGGCAACTGTTAAGATTTTGCACTGAGTTAATTCTAGTTCAGCATATGAGAGCCAGCAGCTGCCAGAGGAGCGGTTTCTTAAATATTTCATTATGAAACTCTATTTATAAAAAGAATTAAGCTTTATCTCCCACCCAACTCCACTCCATTTTCTCAGGTTCCCAGGTATTGTGGCCCTGGGCGGACTCCCCAGCCATGTTTCCCACCAGTGGACACTCTCTGCTGACCTGTGTGTTATCATCACTCATTCTCCACTGGAGATAATCTTCCATAGCTAGTTCACTGAGTTGTGGACACCTATGTATTCCTGGAACAGTGATTCCTTCAGAAAAGCTCATTTAAAAAATATTAGAGAATAGCTCTAGCTTGAAAGTAGATTTTCAGCTTGAAATGCATTCCATAAAGGACATGGTGTTCTAAGGATACAATTCAGAAGAAGCCACTGGAAGATTTTGTTAATATATCTTAGCCTTTCTTCAAATCCTTGAGTTTGTGAATAGTCCTTAACACACAATTGAATACTCTTTTTTTTTTCTTCTCTATAAATAGAGCTTCATTATATCTAATCCATCATAATCAAAATCAAACAAAAGACAAAGCAGGTATGTGGTATGTTAGAGCAGCGCACAGGTGTTTTCTCTTGGGATCAACATCTGTCGTGGCCTTGGCTGATCACTCATGTCCCAGCTCCTCCTGGAGAAATGACATGTGAGTGAAAACCCAGTCCTACAGCTTGGACAGATCACTTCACCATGCTGTGCCTTGATTCACAATCTAGGGATGGTGCTGACAAAAGTGTAATATCCAAGCTTGTTATAAGGATGAAATACATGTACAACACTGAAGAAGTACACTGTGGTATATTCTCCATAAGCATTAATTACTATTGCTAAACACATACTTCAAAGATATCACTTCCCATGATTTAACCTTAAGATAATGCAGCTTACGAAAATAAGCTGTTGAATAGGTACTGTTTCGATTCCGAAAAGCTGCATTTTCTTTTTAACCATAATTTACATTTCTTGTTTTCCCCTCCTTTTTTTTTTCTCTTCCCATGCCACATGTAGCATCTTAGTTCCCCAGCAAGGGGTCAAACTCGTGACCTCTGCAGTGGAAATGTGGAGTCAAACACTGGACCTTCAAGGAAGGCCCTATGCATTTCTCTTTTATTGACTTCCACTTTAATGATGACTTCTCAAGGCCATTACGTTCATTACATTAAATGCTCACATACGTTGCAGAAGATAATTCCAAAAGAAGACATGCAAAATTTAACATATCATGTCAAATATATCATAAGAGGTATTAACTTATTTTAAAAATTGGAAAATTATAGGGCAAAACAATACATGCAACTTGTAAGAAATGAAAATAGTAAAAATCACATACAGTTTTAAAAGCAAAGGAAAACATTTAGTATGCATTTCAATTCTCTAAGTATTTCCTGAGCTTCACCCAGGATCTAGAAAGAAGGATGCTAGACAGTTGCCATCCCAGAGACTCGGGCAGTGAGAGGCAGACACATCAGGAAGCACTTGAGTGTAAAGTGACCACTGCTGTAACAGCGACTCATGGAAATCACTGTGGGAACTGAGTGAAGATGGGGCAGCAGCGGGGGAGGAGATTGCTTACAGAAATAAATGCATTTTTTTAAGGTTAAGCCACGTGGAAGGGTGCCTTCTTATTCAGGGAAATGCAATTTAAAATATGAGGCTATTACTTCACATACATTGGATGGACAAAAATTAAAAGGATGACAATACCAAGTGAATGGAATAATGTCTGGAAATAGAATTCTCATGTGATGCTGGAGGGAGTGAAAACTGGTCCAAACACTTAAGGAGCAATTTGGCAATATGCAGTACAACTGCAAGTGCACATCCTTATGTCGTTCCTGGGATGTCGTTCCTTATGCTGCTAGGTACATTTCCCAGAGAAACACTCAAATATGTGCATAGGAAGTAAGAAAATGAATATTCATTGTAGCACTGTTCACAGCAGTGAAAAATGGGAATAACCTAAACATCTCTCACTAGGGAGATGAACAGTAGTCCATGGTTAGATATTATTTTATATTCATGCCACAGGTTTTTATACAGCAGTTAAAAGGAATGCAATAGATCTATATTTCCCTCAAAGAAAAAAATGGTAAATGAAGAAGTAAATTTCAAAAGCAAAATCCATATACAATCATACCACAAAAATTCAGAGTAGGAGCTGACCTTTAGGGAGGGAGGAAAAAGAACAGAAATGGAAGAAAAAGGGAATTTAAATATCATGTGCATTGGTTATCTATTTTATACACAGTAGTGTGCTAGTCAATCAATTGTGTCCGACTCTTTGGGACACTGTTGACTGTAACCTGCCCAAGTTACTTGCATTTCCTGTATTGGCGGGCAGATTCCTTACCACTAGCACCACCTGGGAAGCCCTTATTTCATACACAGCAGTATATATGTGTCAATCCCAGTCTCCCAATTCATCCCACTCCCCTTTTTTCCCTTGGTGTCCATACGTTTGTTCTCTATCTGCACCATTTTTCTAGATTCCATATATGTTTGTTCTCTCTCTGACTTACTTTACTCTGTATGACAATCTCTAGGTCTAGTATCTATATGGCTCATTCACTTTGCTGTGCAGTAGATAATAACACAACATTGTAGAGCAACTATATTCCAATAAAAACTTAAAAAAAAAAAAAACTTAGTGTGCATTCTTTGGTTCCCATGTAGGCTGGGCAAGCTCACCCCCAGGCTGAGGCCCACTGGAATAGAACCACTCTGAGAAGCAGGTACCAGAAAACAGGAAAGGACAGTGGTAGGAAGGGAGGTAGGCATACCAAAGGCAAGGTTTGCGGTTTGGTTTTTACTATCGTTAGGCCTGCCTGCCTTCATGGATGCAAAACCTTTGCCCTCTTCACTTTCCTGCCCGTGCTTCTTTCCCACTTACCCTATTCTCTCCTTATTCCCTGGTAGCTCAGCTGGTAAAGAATCTGCCTGCAATGTGGAAGACCTGTATTTGTTCCCTGGGTAAGGAAGGTCCCCTGGAGAAGGGAATGGCAACCCACTCCAGTATTCTTGCCTGGAGAATCTCATGGACAGAGGAGCCTGGAGATCTACAGCCCATGGGCTCACAAAGAATCAGACATGACTGAGTGACTAACACACAAACTCCTTATTTCAGGATCCCTTCTCAAGGCAGCTTTTCAGGATGTTCTCTTTCAGAAACATTGTGGATGAATCAGCTGCAGAGATGGTCAAAGAGTGATTAAGTATTTTTCTTTATAAAAAAATAAATCTAATTAAAAGGACATATACCTGTTTGTACTAATTTTTTTGATTTTACATGTTTTACAGACAGGAAATCAGTCCAGAATATTCATTGGAAGGACTGATGCTTAACTAAAGCTCCAATACTTTGGCCACCTGATGTGAAGAAATGACTCATTGGAAAAGACCCTGATGCTGGAGAAGACTGAAGGCAAGAGGAGAAGGGGATGACAGGGGATGATATGATTGGATGGCATCACCAACTCGATGGACATGAGTTTGAGCAAGTTCTGGGAGTTGGTGATGGACAGGGAAGCCTGGCATGCTGCAGTCCATGGGGTCACAAAGAGTTGGACATGACTGAATGACTGAACTGAACTGAACTGAGAGACTTACAAAAGAGAGGAAGATGGTTTGGGTGAAGAAGTAAGACGACTCTTTTTTGACAGTACCGGAATAGATGGGTCATTTCATTCATCATTGTTGAAAATGATTCACAAGTGTGACATCTCTTCCTGGTTCTCAGGACAAACCATGTCATGACCACATGGGCCCCTCTGCTGTCTGTACCAGGGGCCGGCAGGTAAGCTCAGGTGCTCTGAAACCACTGTCTACTATCAGGTGATCGCAAACAGACAACCACACTGAATGCTTCCTGTTGTCATGGCGAAATAGCTCACATTATCTCTGAGATAAATCAGAAGAGCAAGGGAACAGGTGGAAAACAGTTTCAGCCAGGACAAAGGAAAGCGTGATTAAGGGTTTTCCCGTTGCCCTCAGTACACTGACAGGTATTTCTCTGGGATAGAAAATAATGTTCACTATGGGCTAGCACCGACAACTTCAAGTAATGATAGGTTAACTGAGTATTACGGTGGTATATTTGATTGCCTTTGAATATTTTGTCTTTGACTTCCTGGAGATCATCTGAAATAGCTTTTCATATTAGTAAGAATAATTGCATCTCTAGAGCTATCAAGCTCCCTATCCGCATCTTTCAAGAAGACGGAAGCTTAGCATTCTCTCCTCTTATCCTCCCTGACATCCCTCTGCTCACCTCCCCTCCCCTTGCCTCCTGGATCGTGAGCATCACTGCCGGAAGTATTCCCTGCTCTTCCTGGACTCTTTCTTTTTACCACAGTCTCTTCCTGCCACGGGTTCCAGCTCTCTGCTTTCCTCCTGATGTGTCCTTACTGAGTTGAATGCCCTCAGGTTTTCTTGCCTAAAAGAGAGAAAACACCACTCCCCCCTGGTCAGATTACCCTCTCCTTGGGCACCCCATTTGATTTCTCTGCTTTGCTCCAAGCCTGGAATCTCCATCTTATTTATTCAAGTAGCTTCCCCAAGGCCTTGAACACACCTGGCCCAGACAGAAACAAGCTCTCAAGTTTCCATCTGCATCCCCGTGCCTGCCCTGGGGTCCTGTGGACAGGACTTCCTGCCTTCCCTTGAGTTTTCATTTTCATGGAAAGTGCTTGCTGAACTCGTGTTGAGTAGCTGAGACCAAAGACACAGCCCAGGAATCACCAGGATCGTCTCCCTGTGAACTTGGAGGATCTTTGACAAGAAAGATTAGAGATCCGAGTAGCTTTGGAGTGGGCCTGGGGAGAGATCACAGAAGCACTGCTCTAGAGCGTGGGAGACGTTTATCAGGACTCTTGCTTTTTCTAGAAGTCTGCTAGCTATATAAGCTAATGACATGTATTTTTAGTTAAATAAATTAGAGCATCAATAGCTCAGGGCTAAAACCTTAAAAAATTGGTGATATGATGCTTTTGAACTGTGGTGTTGGAGAAGACTCTTGAGAGTCCCTTGGACTGCAAGGAGATCCAACCAGTCCATTCTGAAGGAGATCAGCCCTGGGATTTCTTTGGAAGGAATGATGCTGAAGCTGAAACTCCAGTACTTTGGCCACCTCATGCGAAGAGTTATATGATGCTTTTGAACTGTGGTGTTGGAAGACTCTTGAGAGTCCCTTGGACTGCAAGGAGATCCAACCAGTCCATTCTGAAGGAGATCAGCCCTGGGATTTCTTTGGAAGGAATGATGCTGAAGCTGAAACTCCAGTACTTTGGCCACCTCATGCGAAGAGTTGACTCATTGGAAAAGACCCTGATCCTGGGAGGTATTGGGGGCAGGAGGAGAAGGGGATGACAGAAGATGAGATGGCTGGATGGCATCACTAACTCGATGAATGTGAGTTTGAGTGAACTCTGGGAGTTGGTGATGGACAGAGAGGCCTGGCATGCTGCAATTCATGGGGTCACAAAGAGTCAAACACGACTGAGAGACTGAACTGAACTGAACTGATATCCTTATATCTATCTGTCTATGTATTATATGCCTGATTTTTTCCATTTCCCAATCTACTCCCACTTTTTTAAAACAGCCATACTTGAGCTAAGCATTTATTGTAGGCATGCATGCACCTACCTTCAGGCTTTTATGTTCTATATAATGAGAAATAACTTCAAATAAAAACAAAATAACACCTCACATACTACTTTTCTGCTTGTATTTGTCATGCTGATCATGGATATTTCACAATGTAAATATTTATACTACATATTAAAGTACCTATTTGGAATTCCAATACATATGGCATTTCTATGTCCACATTTCATTTTTTCTATTGAGGAAGGAGTAATCACATAAAACATTTCTTGCTTTGAACTAAATTGCTACTCTTCAGTCAAAAAAATTCATATTCCTAATATAATTTTCCCAGTTAGTTGAGTGGATTTGGCTTCCCAGGTAGTAGTAGTAAAGAACACGCCTGCCAATGCAGGAAATGTAAGAGATGTGGGTTTGATACCTGTGTTGGGAAGATTCCCTGGAGGAGGGCATGACAACCCATTCCAGTATGCTTGCCTGGAGAATCCCCATGGACAGAGCAGCCTGGTGAGCTACAGTCCATGGGGTCGCAAAGAGTTGGACACAACTGGAGCTAGACTTCAACAGTGTGTGAACCAAGAACTTCCATGTGTTCAAGCTGGATTTGGAAAAGGTAGAAGAACCAGAGATCAAATTGCCAACATTTATTGGATCATAGAAAAAGCAAGAGAATTCCAGAAAAATATCTACTTCTGTTTCAATAACTACAGTAATGCCTTTGACTGTGTGGATCACAGCAAACTGTGGAAAACTCTTAAAGACATTGGAATACCAGACCACCTTACCTGCCTCCAGAGAAATCTGCATGCAGGTCAAGAAGCAACAGTTAGAAGTGGACATGGAACAACGGACAGTTTCCAAATTGGGAAAGGTGTACGTCAGGGCTGTATATTGTCACCTTGCTTATTTATGTACTCTTATCATGTAAAATGCTGTTGGAATCAAGATTGCAGGGAGAAATATCAATAACCTCAGATATGCAGATGACACCACCTTTATGGCAGAAAGTGAAGAAGAACTAAAGAGCCTCTTGATGAAAGTGAAAGAGGAGAGTGAAAAAGTTGACTTAAAATTCAACATTCAAAAAAACGAAGATCATGGGATTTGGTCCCGTAACTACATGGCAAATATATGGGGAAACAATGGAAGTGGTGAAAGACTTCATTTTGGGGGGCTCCAAAATCACTGGAGACAGTCACTGCAGCCATGAAATTAACAGATGCTTGCTCCTTGGAAGAAAAGCCATGACAAACCTAGACAGCATATTAAAAAGCAGAGACGTTACTTTGCCAACAAAGGTTCATCTAGTCAAAGCTATGGTTTTTCCAGTAGTCATGTATGGATGTGAGAGTTGGACCATAAAGAAAGCTGAGTGCTGAAGAGTTGATGCTTTTGAACTGTGGTGTTGGAGAAGACTCTTGAGAGTCCCTTGGACAGCAAGGAGATCAAACCAGGCAATCTTAAAGGAAATCAGTCCTGAATATTCATTGGAAGGACTGATGCTCAAGCTGAAGCCCTAATACTTTAGCCATCTGATATGAAGAACTGACTCACTGGAAAAGACCCTGATGTTTGGTAAGATTGAAGGCAGGAGAAGAAGTGGACAACAGAGGATGAGATGATTGGATGGCATCACTGACTTGATGGACATGAGTTTGAGCAAGCTCTGGGAGTTGGTGATGGACAGGGAAGCCTGGTGTGCTGCAGTCCATGGGGTTGCAAAGAGTCAGACAAGTGAGAGACTGAACTGAACTGAAGCGACTTAACATGTAAGCACACATGTGTGATTGAATTATTCAGAGTGGTTCAGCTTCAGATTTTATTTTAAACTATGAGACAGATACAACATTTGCAACTAATTTTTAAATAAGAAAACCAACATTTTCATAGCTTTCTGGAGTCGTAAGGGTCAGATCTCACTTGAAAGTTTACCTGCCAAGCCACCTGTTTATGTTAGAATCTGCTCTGCATCACTGAAGCCAGGAGGTCATGAAGCCTTGTTTGCATATGGCCAATTACAGGGAAATTACTATTTTCAAAAGCAGTTAATTCTTTTGATGCAAAATGCTCTAGCAGGAGAAAGCATGGGTTTGGAGTTCACCTACCTTTGGGTTGAAATTCCCTTCTTGTAAATCACTGGATTTAGACATTAGACAGGTTATTAAAATGTCTCTATTGGCTACACTTCAGCTTATGTTAAAAGTGTATGCTCAGGCTTGAACGGAGAAGGCAATGGCAACCCACTCCAGTACTCTTGCCTGGAGAATCCCATGGACGGAGGAGTCTGGTAGGCTGCAGTCCATGGGGTCATTAAGAGTCGGAGACAACTGAGCGACTTCACTTTCACTTTTCACTTTCATGCATTGGAGAAGGAAATGGCAACCCACTCCAATATTCTTGCCTGGAGAATCCCAGGGATGGTGGAGCCTGGTGGGCTGCCGTCTATGGGGTCGTGCAGAGTTGGACACGATTGGAAGTGACTTAGCAGCAGCCAGCAGCAACAGGCTTGAAACATTCCTCTTGATATGAAAAGCCTTTGGAATATAGAAAATCCCCTTTCCTCTCTCCGGAGCCCAGATTTCAATTCTATTGTCTCATTGGGGGGAAAAAAAGAAAAGAAGTCTAATAAGAAATTCAGAGTCAAGGCAGTGTAGTTTGTTCTAGGCTATAATTTCCCTCTCCTGAAGAAATGAATGACTTATTAAGTGAGAAGGAAATCTTAGAGCAAAGGAATTTGCAGAAACTGAAAATATTTTTGAAAACACTTTTCGATATATTTTCAGAGATCTTATCCCCACTTCAGGGGCCCTAGAGCTCTGTTTCTGGCCGTCATCTTCTTTTAGGTTCAGTCCTGTAATGAAAGCTGTTGACTAGTTTTATTTGTCTGGATCCATCAGTTCTACCCATTTACTGCTCACCTTCTGTATAGACTGATACGGAGATGAAAAGATGAATAAGATCGTGTCCTTTGTCAAAAGATAAACAGTTGTTGTTGTTCAGCTGCTAAGCCATGTCCAGCTCTTTGAGACCCCATGGACCGCAGCACACCAGGCTTCCCTGTTTTTCACTGTTTCCTGGAGTTTGCTCAAATTCATATTCATTGAGTCGGTGATGCCATCTAACCATCTCACCCTCTGTCGCCACCTTCTCCTCCTGCCCTCAATCTTTCTCAGCACCAGGGTCTTTTCCATTTAAGAGTTTGTTTGAGCAAAAATTGATTTCAACAGACAGTGATGAACAGAAAGTGGTCCAGAATGTTCCAAGGACAGGAGATGGGAAACTTTACAGAGAGAAGACAGAAGCAAAGTAAGGAAATTATTGATCAGCTAAAGCTACAATCCAAGTCGGCTGCTTTTGACTGAGTGACCTTGGGTTTTGATTTTGTAACCTTGAGGCAGGTGCAGAATTAGGTTCTGAATTAACCTAAATAAGCTGACATAGCATTCGACCGCTTCTGTCTGATGGCCTCCTTGTTCAATTAATTTCACCCCTCGTTCTCTGTTTCCCGAGTCCTATGGAAGCTCTGTAATCAAATCCCACTGGTTTTCAAAATCAGATTCCCTGGGGATTCCCAGTCCCTTGGCCACATCCCCAGGCTGGGGAGCCTGATGTGGGGCCTAGAAACTTCACAACAGTGTAAGAACTGCTTTGGTATAATTGTTCTCGTTTGTGAGTCACCCACCTGTCCAGTAAGGATTTGATTTTATCATAATGGTGCCCCTCCTACTGTTTTGTTGTGGCTTCTCCTTTGTTGTGAATGTGTGGTATCTTTTTTTGTGTGTGTGTCAGTCCCATTGTCTTCCTGTCAATAGTTGTTCAACAGCTAGTTGCGATTTTGCTGCTCTGGCAGGAGAAATGAGAGCATGTCCTTCTACTCCACCGTCTTAAACCAATCTGCCTCACCCCTTATTCTTAAGGGACAGCTGAACAAGTAAACAGGGGACTACATGCTCCTACATGAACACCACACAGTGCTGGAGTAAACGATGCCTAGATGAAACCCTGGAAAGTCAGGACTCCCTGAGCATGTGCAGTAAGAGGTGAAGATTAGAAGCTACACAAAAAACCTACAGCCCAGACTACTGTACCCAGCAAGGATCTCATTCAAATATGAAGGAGAAATAAAAACCTTTACAGAAAAGCAAAAACTGAGAGAATTCAGCACCACCAAACCAGCTCTCCAACAAATGCTAAAGGATATTCTTTAGACAGGAAACACAAAAAGGGCGTATAAACCCGAACCCAAAACAATAAAGTGAATGGCAACGGGATCATACTTATCAATAATTACCTTAAACGTAAATGGGTTGAATGCCCCAACCAAAAGGCAAAGACTGGCTGAATGGATACAAAAACAAGACCCCTATATATGCTGCCTACAAGAGACCCACCTCAAAACAAGGGACACATACAGACTGAAAGTGAAGGGCTGGAAAAAGATATTCCATGCAAATAGAGACCAAAAGAAAGCAGGAGTAGCCATACTCATATCCGATAAAATAGACTTTAAAACAAAGGCTGTGAAAAGAGACAAAGAAGGCCACTACATAATGATCAAAGGATCAATCCAAGAAGAAGACATAACAATTATAAATATATATGCACCCAACATAGGAGCACCGCAATATGTAAGACAAATACAGCCAATATTTTACAATAACTTTAAATGAAGTGTAATCTATAAAAATATTGAATCACTTTATTGTACAATTGAAACTAACATAATATTGTAGATCAACTGTTTGTGTGTGTGTGAAGTCACATTAGTCGTATCTGACTCTTTGCAACCCTATGGACAGCAGATCTCCAAGCTCTTCTGTCCTTGGAGAATCTTGCCTGGAATTCTCCAGGTAAGAATACTGGAGTGGGTTACCTTTTCCTTCTCCAAGATCAACTCTACCTCAATTTTAAAAAGGAATATAGGGATTTTCCTGGTGGTTCAGTGGTTGAAAGTCCACCTTCCAGTGTGGGGAATGTGGGTTAAATGCCAGGTCAGAGAACTGGAATCCCACAAGCAGCTGGGCAGCTGGGGCTTCATGTCTTGGCTGAAGGGCCTGGACACTGCAAGTATTGAGCCTGTGAGCTCTGGAGCCTATGCTCAGACACCTGTGCACTGCAGCTAGAGGCCCACACATCATGGCAATAACCCAGTGCAACCAACATTTTTTAAAAAGGAATATAATGCAAGTAAAAAAAGATTCTTTGTTTTCTCTGTGTAGTTCATCAGACTATTTGTCTCTAAACTTATATTTGTGTTTTTAAATGAAACAATAAGCTTATTAATTGAACATACTACATACAATCTTATAAAGAAATTGTAGTTCATCTTATAGGAAGAAATAATTTTTTTAATGGTGAGACCAACTAAATGCAGCAGCTGTTCTCCCCAAAACTGAAAAACATCAGGCTTTTCCAACTCAGTAAAGTATTTGGGTTTTTTTTTTATGTCAATGCAATTGAATTTCTTTCACTGAAGTAAGGAATAACTATGAACAGAAACTTCTGTATAATACACCTCTAGAAATAAGAGTCAAGTTTATTCTGGTAATTGATGTGGAAACATGGACATCTCTTAAACTATACATCTCCTCAGTAGAAATAAACCCCACTTGATTTTTCCAAAGATTTCAAGCTCCAATATAATTTAAACATATATTTAATTAAAGAGAAAGACACAAAGTAGGCCTTATCTTTGATAAACAGGAGAAAATAATGCATTTTATAAAACTAAATTTGAAAAAATCAAAAAGATTTTCCACTTGGTTGTTGAAGAATATTTTTAATAAAATTCAGCTTTATTTCATTAATAATGTAGTGCTTGCCCATGGTTGGGTGAAGCCCACAGAAATTTTCACCAATCAGATCCCTAGACAGAGAGAGGATATTCCTACAGGCCTTTGTCATAAGAGAAATTTTTTTTTAATGTCATTATCCAGATGGAGGACTGAAGCTTGGTATATATGATAGAATTAGTAAATTACAGTAAATGCCAACAAATGAATTGTAGTTTGGACCTATTTATTAAAACAAGATCTCTTCTTTGCTCACAGCTCTTTTTTTTTTTTTTTTTTTTTTTTTTTTTTTTTTTTTTTTTTTTTTTTTTTTTTTTTTTTTTTTTTTTTTTTTTTTATGTTTGGTT
>SJYT01052433.1:720282-784372 GCA_006410635.1 Cephalophus harveyi | reverse complement strand
AAGAAGGAGGGAGGGGGGAAACAGCCCTGCAGTCAGTGAGCATGACTACTTAAAGAACAGTTGGAACCGTGAGGATGAAGTCCCAGAAGGTGAATTGAGAGCAGCTGGTGAGGGCAGCCGTATGCCCCAGCGGAAGGGCATCTCACAAACATGTGAGCCCCTCATGGAAGCTCTTCTTGATTTCAGCCTAACCCTCCCTCTAGTCAGTGCCTTCACCTCACAGGTTTATTTCCAGGGCCCACAAGCCAGAAAAATAAGAAAAAGGTAAAATTTTATGAAATTACCTTTTCTGTGACAAAAGGGGGAAAATATCCCAGGCATGCCTTATATTGCTGCTTGTCACCTTGGAAACAATGAGCGTGGGAATTGCCCTCACCACGTTCACTGGCACACCCACAATCTATCAGAAATCACAGCATTACTTAAATCAATAAATCCTGGCTGAGATATGCTCTTTGTAAAAGTTTCCAGGGAGTAACAAAGAAGTTCTTCTGTATAAGCTAAGGATTTTTCATAGGCTTAGAACACAAGTTGTTTTGTTTTTGTTTTTTTCTCAGCACAACAGTATTTTTTGCCTCCTATCTTAAGTACAGTAGCCTCTAGCTCTGGTCAAAAACAGCGTGAAAACTGCATGGCCCTGTTACAGCTCCCACTGTGCTTCGTGGTAGGGGAGGCCCCCCGAACTGTCTGCCCATTAAAGGGGCACCAAGGAGCTGCAGGACAGGGACAGTTCTGCATGATTTCTCTGTCCAGCTTCCTCTAACAACATGTCTCTTCAAAAAGTTTCCCAAGATACTGTGTGGACCTTTATAAGCTACTGCAAAATGGCTTCCTTGGCCTTTCAATAGAAACTCCTCCTGCTCCAAAATTAAATTGATCTTCTTAGATAGGACAGAACAAAGGGCAAGAGCACCATTTAGTTGTCAGAGGATTTGACAAGGGCAGATTATTTTTATTCCTTGGACATGTTCTGTTTTTCTACATTAAAGCCAGCTTCACAGTTCTATAGATGACAGAGATGAAAAGAACTTATTAAATTGTCAAATGTGTCCACTCTAAATGTAGCAGAAATAACTGAATTATGTACTTGCGATCATTTGGCTTATCATTTAGGAAGTAAGCAGATTCTCTCACCTCCTACATCAGCACAAATATTCTTTATTAATATACATCCAGATCTCTTGTGCATTTGCATTTGAACTTTAGGAATGTTGGCCTTTTTCTTTTTTTAATGTAACATAAATTAATTAAAATTTTATATGTATCTGGCTAGGATTTTCTACATCAGATCAGATAGGATCTCATGGTGAAGAAGGGGGAAATTAAACAACTGATGAATCCTAAAGAAGAACCATTTTAGTGATATGATGTATTTTTATGTGCATACATTATATGTAACTTTCCTTCTTCAGAATGCTAGCTTTGCTGATAACTTGATCTAAACACATTTACATAAATCCCTCATACACAAATCAAAGAATTCTCACCATCTTGTGTAAAAAGAGGGCGCTATGGAGCAGGCTGTCAGCAATCCCTCCAGGTCAGAAACTCAACATCTCATGAGAATTTTCCACGAAAACAACTTGAAACTAACTCTATAAGCCATAAAAACTTTGGGCTTATTTAACCACGCTAGCTTCGCAAGCTATTTCTAAATTGTATTACTTAAGCGTTAGATTCACTGTGTGTGTTAGTCACTTAGTCCTATCTGACTCTTTGTGATCCCATGGACTGTAGCCCTCCAAGCTCCTCTGTCCATAGAATTCTCCAGGCAAGAATACTGGAGTGGGTTGCCATTTCCTTCTGCATGGGATCCTCCTGACCCAGGGGTTGAACCCGGCTCTCCTACATTGCAGGAATATTCTTTACCATCCGAGCTACAGGGAAGACTCTTAGATTGACTACTGCTGCTGCTAAGTCACTTCAGTTGTATCCGACTCTGTGCAATCCCGTAGACAGCAGCCCAGCAGGCTCCCCCGTCCCTGGGATCCTCCATGCAAGAACACTGGAGTGGGTTGCCATTTCCTTCTATAATGCATGAAAGTGAAAAGTGAAAGTGAAGTCCCTCAGTCGTATCCTACTCTTAGTGACCCCATGGACTGCAGCCTACCAGGCTCCTCCATCCGTGGGATTTTCCAGGCAAGAGTACTGGAGGGGGGTGACATTGCCTTCTCCTTAGATTGACTACTATGTGTCAAATCTATTCTCTCCTGCCAGATTTGTGTATTTCAAAAAGCAAAATTTATGAACAAGTTAAATTACTTTTTTTTTTTTTTTTACAAAAAATAAACTGATCAGAAAGATTGGCAGTCATACCATTTCTGATGAGAAAGTAAAGGAAAATTTCATTGTTTTGTTTTGTTTTCATTGTTTTGTTTTGGTCTTGGAATACTTGAATTTAAAAACAAGCAAACTGTGCCAAACTTAAAGGAGTTTGGCAATCAAGGCTTAGCATTTACATTATTTCAGGCTGTATCCACACCATGAAATTGTGCTGAACAACTTTGAAATACTGACCAAAAATACAGAAGAGGCAAACATGTACTATCAGAGGGCTCTTCAGCTACACCCACAGTACAATTGGGTTCCCTTAAATCTCAGAAATCTCCTTAAGTAGGTGTTGTCTACCACTGATCAGCAGCCTTGTGATTCCCAGAAGTCCTTTCCCCTCGACTCATTTAGTTGTGGTGTAGTGGCCTCTTCCAAGAGCGTATCAGAATTTTCAAGCTTTGGAAGGATGTAACATTTATCTAAACTGATTCTATCCCAGCTTCCCTGGTGGTTCAATTGGTAAAGAATCTGCCTGCAATGCAGAAGACCCAGATCGATCTCTGGTTCATGAGGTTGCAAAGAGTCAGACACGACTGAGTGACTGACATATTTGTCAGTCAAGATAAGAATTTATCAGAGTGTCTTCCTGGAAATAGAAGTTCTGAGGGATATTCATAGCTACTCACACAACATGATCGGGGGATCAAACAGAAATTGCTGAGCTAAGCAAAGATAAGTAGGTTCCTTTGTTATGAGAGTCACTTACTCATCTTGTGAATGTTTAAAAATGGAATATGGGATTCAGAATTTTCCAAGAAATTTTTTTTGGGGGGGTAGGGGGAGAGGTAAAATTTTCCCATGAAAAAGCATTCCATGGTTACATTTTTGGGAAAAGACTAGTCTATAAAAAGAAAAAGTTGTTTTAAAGTGTAACCAAAGTACCATGACTATAATTCATGACAACAATGTTTACTTAATATAGGAAATGAAGTGAGATTTGCCTGCAATTGATACTGATGTGTTGCCCCTATGAATAACTCCTAGACCTAATCAATAGGGTTTTTCACTTACTGCTCTCTTAAGGGTTGATAAAACAATCAAGGTCATTGAAGACTAGGTAACAAGTTCTGCATCTTGTATCCCTACAATGTGGCAATGGCCATGGAAGTGATTTGAAGAAAGTGGTGGTCAGAATAGGAGTTTCACTTCTAAACTTAAAAGTCGTATTGAAAATAATATAAATGGCAAATCCAGTCTTAAAATGTTTGAAATAAGAGAAAGTATGGATTGAGATTTCCCTCGTGGTCCAGTGGCTAAGAGTACATACTCCCAATGCAGAGGGCCAGAGTTTGGTCCCTGGTCATGGAACTAGATTCCACATTCCACAACTAAGACCTGGCACAGTCAAATAAATGAATTAATTGATTTTTAAAAAGAAGAAGAAAAAAATAGAAAGTAAAGATGGTTTTATCTCTACTTATTAGTATGTTAGCAGTTAACATACATACTGAAGTGGTTTTACCTTCTGAAAGTGAAGGTATATACTTGTCCTTTTTTGTATATCTAAAATTATCTGCCAATGCATCCTTGTTCAAATAAACCAAAATAGCTTATCAGAAATTTGATCATCCCACAACTTACTATGGCAACATTTCATTTTATCTACAAGGTTGAAAAAGTAAAATTAATATTGCATTTTTCTTTAAAAGTTATTTAAAGCTTTTCATTTTAAAACTCAAATTTTAATAAACTATTTTGAATATGGCAATAAAGTTAGGTCTGCCTAATGTATAAGGCATATCCCTTATATGGTATACCTTATGTATAAATGTTTATGTTCAAACTCAATTAATACCTATACTAGAGTTTGTAATTTGCCTAAGGATACATAGAGGTTGCCCAACTAGCAGACATATTGACCTGTTGACATGATTGCCTCCATTCTGTCATTCAAAAAAGCCTTGTCAGTGTCTCCACATATGCCTATTATCTGCTCCTTTACCATCTGCTTTAGAATAGTTTGTGTAACATATGCTCTTCACCATAACAGAAAGATTTAATTACCTAAATATTTAAGTGGAATGCATTTTTTTCTCCCACCTTTTAATTCACTTTTTTTGGAGCATATTCACATACAGATTTTTCGCCTCCTACAAATCTGTGTCCTTGTTTTTGTACATATGTTTATCGTCAGTCCTATGTTAATCGTCAGCCTGCATTAATTTAATCATAGAATGATCTTAACATAGTGCAAGGTGATAGATTTTATCATTTATGATTACAAGCAGAGAGTCCCAAGTAGAATAAACCCAAGGAGGAATATGCTGATACACACAGTAATCAAATAGACAAAAATTAAAGACAAAGATAAAATATTTAAAACAACAGGGGAAAAACAACAAATATCACATAAGGGAACTCCCATAAGGTTATCAGCTGATTTCATAGCAGAAACCCTGCAATCCACAAGTGGTGTGATATATTTAAAGTGATGAAAGAGAACTTACAAACAGGAATACTATAACCAGCTAGGCTCTCATTCAGATTTGATGGAGAAATAAAAAAACTTTACAGACGGGAAAGTTAAGAAAATTCAGCACCACCAAAACCAGTTTTACAACAAATGCTAAAGGGATTTTTCTAGACAGGAAACATAAGAGAAGGAAAAGACCTACAAAAACAAACCCAAAACAAGAAAATGGTAATAGGAACAAACATATCAATAATTATCTTAAATGTAAATTGATTAAGTACACTAACCAAAAGACATAAACTAGCTGGGTGGACACAAAAATAAGACCCATATATATGCTGTCTACAAGAGACCCACATCACAGCTAGGGATTCATAAAGACTGAAAGTGAGAGGATGGAAGGAGGTATTCCACACAAGTGGAAATCAAAAGAAAGCTGGGTAGCAATACTCATATCAGACAAAATAGATGTTGAAACAAAGACTGTTACAAGAAAGAAAGAACACTACATAGTGATCAAGGGATCAATTCAAGAAGATATAACAATTGCCAATATATATGCACCCAACATAGGAGCGTCTCAAATACTAACAACCATTAAGGGAGAAATGTACAGTAACACAGTAATAGTGCACATGAAACATTCTCCAGGATTGACCACATGCTGGGCCACAAGATGAGCCTTGGTAAATTTAAGAAAATTGAAATCATGTCAAACATCATTTCTGATCACAACTGCTATGAGGTTAGCAATAAACTACAAGAAGAAACCATAAAAAGCACAAATATGTGAAGGTCAAACAATAAGCTACTAAACAACCAATGGCTCCCTGAAGAAATCAAAGAGAGAAGTCAAAAAATACTGGAGGGAGATGGGATACAGCAAAAGCAGTAATGGCAGTATAATCTTACCTCAGGAAACAAGAAAATTCTCTAATAAACAAGCTAAGATTATACCTAAAACAACTAGAGAAAATAAAACAAACAAAACCTAAAGCTAGTACAAGAAATCACATAACGATCAGAGAAGAAATACATGAAATAGAGAAAAGAAAACAATCAGTGAAGCTAAAAGCTGGTCCTTTGAAACAATAAACAAAATTGATAAACCTTTAGCCAAATTCATCAGGAAAACAATGGAGAGGACTCAAATCAATAACATTAAAAATTAAAAAGGAGAAGTTGAAACAGACACCATGGAAACATAAAGGATCAAATGCAAGCAACTGACTACTACAAGCAACTATATGTCAATAAAATGGACAACCTGGAAGAAATGGACAAATTTTTAGAAAGATACAGTCTCCCAAGACTGAACCAGGAATAAATAGAAAATATGAATCAACCAATCACAAACACTGAAATTTAAACTATTACTTTAAAACTCCCAACAAACAAAAGTCCAGAGCCTGATGGCTTCACAGGCAAATTTTATCAAACATTTAGAGAAAAGCTAACATTTACCCTTCTGAAACTATTCCCCAAAAATTTCAGAGGAAGGAACACTTCCAAACGTATTCTCTAACACCACCATTACCCTGATACCAAAATCAGACAAAGATACTACAGAAGAAGAAAATTACAGGCCAATATCACTGATGAACATAGATGCAAAAATCCCCAACAAAATACTAGCAATTCAAATCCAACAATACATTAAATACATCATGATCAAGTGGAATTTATCCCAGGGATGCAAGTATTTTTCAATATCTGCAAATTAATCAGTGTGATACACCACATCAACAAATTGAAAAATAAAAACCATATGATTATTTCAATAGATGTAGAAAAAACTTTTAACAAAATTCAGCACCCACTTATGATTAAGAAAAACTCCCCAGAAAATGGGCATAGAAGGAATATACCTCAACATAAAAGTCATATGCAACAAACCTATAGCTAACACCATGCTCAGTGGTGAAAAGCTGAAAGCATGTCCTCTAAGATCAGGAACAAGACAAAGATGTCCACTCTCACCACTTTTATTCAGCATAGTTTTGGAAGTCCTAGTTGCAATAATCAGAGAAGAAAAAGAAATGAAAGAAATCCAAATTGGAAAAGAAGTTAAACTGTCACTGTTTGCAGATGACATGATATTATACATAGAAGATCCTAAACATGTCATCAGAAACTACTAGAGCCCATAAATGAATTTGATAAAGTTGCAGATTACAAAAGTCATACAGAAATCTCTTGCATTTCTATACACTAACAATGAAAGATCATTAAGAGAAATGCAAGAGTCTATTCCATTTACCATCACATCAAAAAGAATAAACTACTTTGGAATAAACCTACCTAAGGAGACCAAAGATGTGCACCCTGAACACTATAATGGAAAATTATACCATGTTTTTGGATTGAAAGAATCAATATTGTCAAAATGACTGTACTACCCAAGGCAATCTACAGATTTAATGCAACCTCTGCCAAATTATCAATGGTATTTTTTACAGACCTAAGACAAAGAGTTTACAAAGCAATCTTGAGAAAGAAAAAAGGAGCTGGAGGAATCAGGTTCCCTGACTTCAAACTGTACTACAAAGCTATCACCATCAAAACGGTATGGTACTGGCACAAAAATAAAAATATAGATCAATAGAACAGAATAGAAAATCCAGAAATAAACCCAGATGCTCATAGTCACTAACTGTTGTTGCTGCTGCTGCTGCTGCTGCTGCTAAGTCACTTCAGTCCGTGTCCGACTCTGTGTGACCCCATAGATGGCAGCCCACCAGGCTTCCTCATCCCTGGGATTCTCCAGGCAAGAACACTGGAGTGGGTTGCCATTTCCTTCTCTAATGCACGAAAGTGAAAAGTGAAAGTGAAGTCACTCAGTTGTGTCCGACTCTTAGCGACCCCATGGACTGCGGCCCACCAGGCTCCTCTGTCCTTGGGATTTTTCCAAGCAAGAGTGCTGGAGTGGGGTGCCATTGCCTAATTAAACTCAAAAGCTTTTGCATAGCAAAGGAAACAATAAACAAAATGTAGACAACCCACAGTTGGGAGAAAATAACTGCAAATGATGTGACTAAGGGATTAGTCTCCAAAATTTACAAATAGCCCCTGAGGCTTAGTATCATCAAAACAAACAACCTAATCAAAAAATGGGCAGAAGACCTAAACTGACATTTCTCCAAAGGAGACATATAGATAGCCAAGAGGCACATGATAATATGTTCAACACTGCTGATTATTAGAGAAATGCAAATCAAAATGACAATGGGGTATCACCTCACTACCAGCTAGAATGACTATCATTTAAAAATCTACAAATAGTAAATGCTGGAGAGGGTGTGGAGAGAAGGGAATCCTCCTACATGGTTCATGGGAATGTAAACTGGTACAACCACTATGGAGAACAGTATGGGAGTTCTTTAAAAACTAAAAGAGTTACCATATAATTCTGCAATCCCACTCCTGGGCATATACCCTGAGAAAGCCATAATTGAGAAGACACATGTACCTCAATGTTCATCTTTGCAGCATTGTTCATTGTTCAGTGTTCATTGCAGCAAAGACATGGAAGCAACTTAAATGTCCATTGACAGATGAAGGAATAAAGAAGATATGGTACATATACATATAATGAATATTACTCAGTCATTAAAAAGAATGAAGTTATGCCATTTGCAGCAACATGGATGGACTTAGGAGCTTCCCTGGTGGCTCAGAGGTTAAAGCATCTGCCTGCAATGTGGGAGACCTGGGTTTGATTCCTGGGTTGGGAAGATCCCCTGGAGAAGGAAATGGCAACCCACTTCAGTATTCTTGCCTGGAAAATCCCATGGACAGAGGAGCCTGGTGGACTACAGCCACGGGGTAGCAAAGAGTCGGACAGTCATACTTAGTGAAATGTCAGACAGAGGAGAAATATTGTATGGCATTCCTTATATGCAGAATCTAAAACGAAATTATACAAATAAACTTATTTACAAAAGAGAAAAAGACTCATAGAGTATGAAATTTTGATTGGCCAGGCGGAAGGATGGGTGGAAGGGATAGTTAGGGAGTTTGAGATCGACATGTACATACTGCTATATTTTAAATGGATGACCAACAAGATCCTATCCTTTATAGCACAGGGCACTCTGCTCTGTGTTATGTGGTAGCCTGGATGAGAGGGGAGGTTGGGGGAGAATAGATACATATATATGTATAACTGAGTCCCTTTGCTGTCCACCTGAAACTATCACAATACTGTTAATTAGCTATAAAAAGTGAAGTTGCTCCGTTGTGTCCAACTCTCTATGACCCCATGGACTGTAACCTATCAAGCTCATGGGATTTTCCAGGCAAGAGTACTGGAGTGGGTTGCCATTTCCTTATCCAAGGGATTTTTTTCCTGACCCAGGGAACGAACCTGGGTCTCCCACATTGCAGGCAGACACTTTACCATCTGAGCCACCAGGGAATCTCTGGTGGCTATAGCCCAATAAAAGAATAATGTTTTAAAAAGAGAAATATTTATTGAGCATTTAGATCATGAGGCAGACAACCTAATACTGTTTATGTTCTGCTTAGAAACCAAATAACAAAACAACAAGAAAATTCCTTTCAATTTCTTTGTGGGCCACATAATACGATACTATTTTGATAATCATTCTTTGAATGCTGTCCACACATGAGTCTTATTTCAAGACTCATGTGGATGTGTGTGGTTTTGTGTGTGTTGAGAGATGGGCAGTTTGGACAATTCTTTCTAAAGGAAGCAGCTTTAATGAACTAACTACAATTGCCATTTCATTGCAATGGAATGTTCCTTCCATTAATGGTTATAACATTGTGTCAAATATGGCTCCAAATGAACAGAATAGCAGAGATCTATTAATTTCATTTTACAAAGTCCTAGGCAAGAGAATCTCCAGTATTCTTGCCTGGAAAATCCCGTGGACAGAGGAGCCTGGTAGGCTGCAGTCCATGGGGTTGCAAAGAGTCAGACACGACTGAGCAAATTCACTTTCACTTTTCACTTTCATGCACTGGAGAAGGAAATGGCAACCCACTCCAGTGTTCTTGCCTGGAAAATCCCAGGGACGGGGGAGCCTGGTGGGCTGTCGTCTATGGGGTCACACAGAGTAGGACACAACTGAAGCAACTTAGGAGCAGCAGCAGCAAGCAAGAGAATGATACTATGAACTTTCCTTTTAAATTCACATATAATCTTTGCTGAGGGGGAAGTTGATTCTTTTGATCGTGGAAATGGTTATTTTTTTACAATAAAGTTTATTTATAGATAACTAATAAAGGAAAATGTCTAATTTCCTCAACTCCTGATGTTTTACCAAACTAGTGTCATGGCTTACATTTGTGTGCTATTTTGTAGTTTCTGGGTAACAGTCATCATTTCATTTGTTGCTGTTCAGTGGCTAAGTCATGTTCGACTCTTTGTGACCTCATGGACTGCAGCATGCTAGTCCTTCACTATCTCCTTGAATCTGCTCAAACTAATGTCCACTGAGTTGTTGATGCCATACAACCTCTGTCACCCCCTTCTCCTCCTGCCCTCAATCTTTCCTAGCAACTGGGTTTTTTCCAATGAGTTAGCTCTTCGCATCAGGTGGCCAAAATATTGGAGCTTTGGCTTCAGCATCAGTCTTTCCAATGAATATTCAGGGTTGATTTCCTGTAGGATTGACTGTTTTAATCTTCTTGCTGTAAAAAAGACTCAAAAAGCAGAGACATCACTTTGCTGCCAATGGTCTGTATAGTCAAAGCTATGGTTTTTCCAGCAGTCATTATTTCATTAGAACCTCACAATTAGTTTGTGAAATAAAAAGAGATGGTGAGGCAATGGAGCTCTGAAGTTTCAATGGCTTGTTCAGGATCATATAGAAAATTCATTTCAAAACAGGGCTTTACCATCTGCTCCACACACAGATTTACATTATCTGTAAATAATCCAGGAGAGTAAAATTGCGGCAATAGCTAACATTAGAAGACTTTATACTTTATAGTATATGTTTATATTCACAATTTAATTTCATCTTTTCAAAAGCATTTTAATATTGGTATTATTATAATCATTATATTTAAATATAAGGAAACTGAGGTTTCCAAAATTAGTGGGTTTTTCTTCTTTTCTTGATTGTAACAATAGAAGATTCAGGCTTGAATCGATGACCTCTGATTCCTTGTCCACGTTTTTATCCATACTCCATGGTGCTCAAATACCTCTCCAACACAGAAATGTACATTGCTGAACTCAGGTCCAGCTGCTTGACACTCAAAAATTAATACTCAAAGACGCAAATGTTGATACAAAGGAAAGTTGCTTTAAACAGAAAAGCTGGCAATCTGGGAAAAAGGCAGACTTATGTCCCTGAAACCAATTCTGAAGAGTCTGCCCAGCCATGAAAGTTTTTAAAGGGAAAAGGGGAAGTAATTTCAATTAATTATGGAGATCAGGGACCAGACTCCACAATCTCCCACTGAGCGCAGACTTGTCAACTCCTTGTGATCTTTCTTTGAATGTTGTCTTGTTCACATAGTTTGTTCATGGGATTACTGAAGGGAGAGCTAGGGAAGAGATCAGGTTGTTAATTGCTTATTCTTCATTTTTACTTCTCTGATCTAGGAAAGAACCAACAGCTTAGGCAAGGAATTATATGAAAGATGTGCTAGGGCTAGAGATGAGTAGAGGATGGGGGTGCCTGGTTTAAGATTAGTTTCAATACAGCTTTGTTAAAGTGACAAGGTAAAAGGGGCCCTTCCCTGCCAAAAGCTGCTTATAAATCCCCACTTTGTAAGAACATTATTCCATTTCTAGGGGTTTATGGGTGAAGGTCCACCTTCTTAAATTCTTCACGCTGACATACAGCACCATATTCTCAAAGTGGAAGGTATTAACATGGGTCTGTATAGCATCTATTTGCTAACAATTTTAGTTGTCTGCTTGCTTACATATATGGGGAGAACAAGCTATAATTATTTGTATGCCTAGATTATTATGAGCAATAGTGAATCACATTCACTTAAGGCCAGTTCTTGGAATTGTGCTAGCCCTAGATTCAGCGTTGCTCAAGATGGATCAGCTTATGTCATGGCTGTGGTTTGCTCATCCTGCTTTTTCCCTCTGGTGGCAGTTACTGTATCTGTAAAATGACTGAGGATTTTGCGTCAGACACTGAAAGACTCTGACTGTATTGTCCTAATCATCAACTGCTTGAGTCTGGTCTTTTATGATTCAGGGAGGCCTGGGAGACAGCTTTTCTACAAACAAGAGGCAGGACACACATAGGAGCCTTTGTACTTGGGTGGATGGGAGGGGGCACAGGGTTCTGCTTGGTTCCATTTATATTTAATTTTATAATTATGCATGTTTGCTTCTTTAGGGAAAACATCTTCCTGAATACATCTTTCTCAAGGAGACAATAAAGTTGGCTTACATTTCCTGAGCCAGCATCTCTGAGTGACAAAGAAAGGTGACCCAGAAAACAGCAGGGATCATCCAAATTTAGATAACTGAATTTTAATACACTTTCCTTAAGACATCTTTGCTTCTGAATTATAGCAGAGGCAAAGGCAGAAAGAGAGGGCATTTTCAATTTGATTTTTATGTGCTCCATTTACTATTTAAGATGCTATTTACTTCTTTCTGGGCAGCTAACCTTTTTTACCCATAAACATTATCCTTTTTGCAATATGTATCAAGATAAAATGTGAAAACCTGTAGAGAACCAACATGATTAGTTTTTTTGTGAATGATTGTACTCTTGCCTGGAGAATCCCAGGGACGGAGGAGCCTGGTGGGCTGCCGTCTATGGGGTCGCACAGAGTTGGACACGACTGAAGTGACTTAGCAGCTTAGCTACTCTATAGAAATATAAATTGTCTCTAGCAGAATGCAGTTGATTATTGCCCTCTGGATACTGACCAGTCTTGCTTCTATTTGTAAATTCCTGTCAGTTTTCCTCTGAATTCTTCAAGCTAGTTACAGCATTGTACTGACTCTCTCATTAATCAGCGAGTTAATATTTTTAGCACATGTTTAGCTTCTATTTGTATAACAGCCATGATTTTACCTTTAAAATACTCTTTAAATCTGCAACTCATCAGCCATTCTAGGAACCAGTGTTCACTCTTTACAAGTGATGTTTAGACTAAATTTGAGCATCCCTGCAAGGTAGAACTAGAATACATATTACAGGTATAAAAATATAAGGAAACTAAAATTGAGAGATAAGTAAGATGCTCAAAAACTATTGTAACCACCACACTCCACTGTGTTAGGACTTCTGGCCTCTATACTTCTTGCCATCTTCACAATCCCTAAATCTATCTCTAGCTCACTCTGCTATCTGAGTAGTAAGAAAAATTAAGTCAAAATATGTGTGACATAAAATATACAAATAAATATAGATAAATAATAAAATTTAAAAGTAACAGGGTTTAGCCTAGACTTTTTCAAGTCTTTATTGTCTTTGTAACTGCCTGGCTGGACCCAACCCTGGATAACCCCACTGCCTGCTTCCTAATTTCTCTAGGCCTTCTCACTTAGATTCCAAAGGTTGAAGGAGAAAATGACAAATTTGAATTGAATGGGACATTTGCAAAACTCTAAAGAAAACACTGGGCAAAAAACAATGTATCTTGTGTGGATTTTCTCCTAAATACATTCTTCTTTCCTAATCCTGCCTCCTCCCTTCCCTTCCACTGTGTCCCATATGTACCCAATAGCAGACATCACTCAAAGCTTTTATTAGGAATACTGAGTTCATCTAAAGTGGACTCTTAAGGGCTTCTCTCAGGCCTCAGTCATCTTGGTTTTTCCAAAATGAAGAATTTGACACTGTTGTCCTAAACCTCTTACTATTCCCTTTTCTCCCATCCTCTCATTTTATTCCTGCTGACTCTGACCCCCACATTTTCAAAAGTCTCTCATTCTTGGATTGTGTGGTCATTTATTATTTTGTTTCTCTGAGGCTGACACCACCCTTTTCCCACTCGTCCTCTGAATTTATGAGAGATCAGAGATATTCATGGCTTATCCACTGCCTGCACATATATTATCCAAATTTGTTAACATTTATGACTCTCCATAATTGAGTTACTTTTCACCACTATCTTCTATTACTCTCTTATGCTGTACAGCCCTCCAGACCAAATGATCAGTTGTCAATGAATGGAAAATACAATTTCATCTAAGTATGTTTTACGGTGCTGACAAATAGCTAATAGTTTCATGTTCTGCACAACCAGAGTTTCTTGAACAAAAAAATTACTGGCAAACTGTGTTAAAGAATGACTGACCAGTAACCATGCCTTGGAAGTTAGAAATGTTGAATTAATTATCCCTGAGAGATTTATAGGTTTCTCTTCCCTGCAGCCATTTACTTATATTTCAAAGGGTAATAAAATTCTGAGCCATTCATTTATATTCCAAAGAGCTGTAACATCTAGGGACCATCTGCTTTTTTCTTCCAACATAAGATTTGTTTACAGTGAAATATACAGTTCCTCTCCTTCTCTCTAGAGAGCAATGGGTACTTGCACAGCAGTTCCTATATAAACCCAGAGTTTCACGACTTCCTCTCCTACCTTATGGACTTCTCTGTACATGTAGATGACATCTGCTCTCATCACTGCCCCAAAGGGGAGACTGGGGCAGGAGAAACCAACCCTAAGATGTTCTGTAGGTAATCACTCTGCTTCTGATCCAGAAACCTCGTTCATTGTCAGGAGAAAACAAATAAATATAAATATTAAAAACTTATTAAATAGACACAAAGAAATTCATTGATGGGTATTTTGAAAAGTGAGACTCCTTTCAGTTCATTTAGAATGTTCTTTCATTTGCATTTTTATTTATTTACACTTAGTTTTTTATATAAAGTTGTTATTTGTAAAATGCTGACTAAAATGCTTATGTATTCTCTCAAGATTTGGAAATTAAACATTTGTGATTGTTATAGTGGTTTTTGTGAGTGTTCCTACAACCCCACTAAAATCTGTCCATTCAAATTGTGATTTCTATTGAACATTGCATGTTGTTAAGAAATTCACCACATTAAATCTGATTTGCAAAGGAATTTTTTTTCACCATCATTTCTTTTGCTGTAATGGCTGCAATAGTCACTGTTGAGGCCAGGAGACAGTTTTGCCCTAAAAAACACAGTAGGTGAGAGCAAAGCTGTGAGGAAACTCCTGCTTTTGTTTTCATTCTTCTGGAGAAACTGGAAGGTCATTGCTTTCTTCTATTGCATAAATAGTTCCAACAGAGACTAGACTACTTTGTAAGTGATCAGAACTGTCAGTGGTCTCCCCTATCAAGGAAACTGTTTTCCCAGCTCTGTAGGCTCAGAAACCTTCCTGAAAGCATTTAAAATTCATACCCATTAAGCTTCTATCCTGAGTAATGACCTGAAACAACTCATGAATCAGAATGTGGGTTGAGGAGGGAATGATTCAATTAAAAGAATCAGAGAAGTGGAGTGTATTCATTAGAAATCCCCTCTTGCACACATTGTCTTACTTTAGGATACTACCTCAACTTCCTTTAATTCTTCAACTTCCTATCTTAAACCAGTCAGGTATCATTTTACCCTGCCCTAAAGACTGAGTTTTTGTATCTAAGATTTTTGATGTTATCAAAAGACTTTCCCATCTAAAAATGCTCTATGTAGGCCTGAAAGAGACATATGAATAATTTTAGATTAACAGCAATGAGAAAAAAAGTATATCGAAGTACAACAGTCTGATGAGTTCCCTCTGAATCAATCACACTTGCCCCATAGGAGAGCTGCCTGCCTATAAGACTCCCTCCTTTTGTGATAGCTTCCTCCCTTTTTTGGCAGCCATCCTGGGCAGGTCTTACCAACCTCCTATTATCATCACTTTCAAACAGGGCTCAACCTCCCCAACCTGGTGCCTCCCATTGGTGCCACCTGTCTGTGCTTATTCACAGAACCCTCTGTCCCTCACTTTTGTGCTACTCTCCTCCTACAAGTGAAGAAAGCAACAGAAATTGACATCTGAAAGTCAATTTACAAGGCTCTTCTCTCATGAGCCAAAATAAGAACTCGTTATTCCCATTTCTCAGAAAGGAAACAGGCTCAAGAAAGTCATCCATGTCCTACCAGTATAATTTTGGATGATCAAATGATCATCTAGAACACTCTGTTTTCATATTTTTAAATGAAGTTGTTGACTAGGTGCTCTTGCAGACTGTTCTAAGAATCTGTGTTTGGAATTATATGTGTCTGAGATTCTCAACTCTAAACCCAAGTGTCAATGAAAAAAAACACAGAGAAGAAATTATGGTTCCCTTTTCTCTTCAGACACAATATTTCTATTTTAACAGTTTTCTTTTGGAGACAGTTCCCCCAATTTTGTTATCTGTGATCTTTTAGATGGAAACTTCAAGCCACGTGGGGAGCTGGCTGGTTACTGGGGAAGGAGCAATGGTTTATTGAGCCTTACCTTGTACAGACCTTCTGTCAAGCGCAGTACCCATGTTAGAGTCTTAAGCCCTTCAGGATACTAGAAACCTTCATTTCACAGGTTAGGACCCTGCAGCTCACAGAGGTAGCACAGCTAATCCAAGCCACAGAGCTGGTGAGTTGAAGACCCAGTCGGTCTCATCTTCCAGTCAGTGACACACAATTAACTGCATGCTCAAAACTGACTTCTGTCAGTAGGATTCCACGCTCCTTACTTTGCTTCAGACACGGTAGCATGGCTTTTGTTTATCTATTAATATTAGGCTTTTGTGCATGGTTCCTTTGAAGAATGAGTTCCTCAGCTGAAATATTTTTGGTATCACTGGCTCATACCATTCAAGGTCATCTCTGCCCTTCTAAGCCCCCTGGCAGGCTCAGGTGCAGGCTCTTCCCTGAGACTTGATGAACCTTCCCCACCCTGAACTCCCCTCAAGGTATTGTCCTCATATAAATGCTAAGGGATGAGAAAGTTTGAAAAGGACTTCCTTGTCCTCAAAACCTAGATTAATTTCTACTGACTTTCCAAATGGGTTTCCATAAAATAAATCTATACTAATAAAATTCACTGCATCTTAGCATGTGAATATTATTTTTTAAAAGTTTTAATGTCCTAGAAATCAAGGTGTGCCCTGATTTATAAGGTCCTAATATACAAAATTTAAAACTGATAAAGTGATCGGTTAGGAATTGACTCTTCCTTTTAAAAGGAAGCCTCCTCTGATACACTTGAAATAGCTTCAACTTTCCCATTTACATGCAGTTCTTCAGAATTATATCTAATAGTCTTTTAAATGATTATTTATATAATTTTCCTTTCTCAGGAAAACTCCTAGGGAAAATGGACCATAGATTTTGTGTGTGGGTGTGTGTGCAAGCAAAATCATTCTGGCAAGTAGCAAGTGCCATTGTGATACACTCACCTCAAAAGCAAGATTTACAACAGGCTTCTTACCTGACTGTGTTAGGGGGAGAACAGGCCGGCCATGTTCCAGAGACTGGTTCCCAAACATGGACCTGAGGGCTAAATGGGAGAAGGGAAGGTGGAGTACTTCTTCTCTGTGGTGTTATAATGTGGACTGGACATTTAGATTCATGTTTGTGAGCATCCATTTAGATGAATATTTCATCTATCACCAATGAAAAAGAAAGCAACAAGTTAGATTTTAAAAGAAAAAAAATAATAAAGAAACAGAGAAGAATGATACAATAACTGAAAAGAAGAATATATTAGAAGGAAACAATAGCAAAATAGTTGAGACAGAAGAATGGATAAGGGGCCTGGAAGACACGATGGTAGAAATAACTGCTACAGAACAGAATAAAGAAAAAACTATAGAAAGAAATGAAAATCATCTAAGGGAAATCTGGGACAACATTAAATACACCAACATTATCATTATAAGGATCTAAGAAGGAGACAAGAGAAAGGACCTGAGAAATTTTTTGAAGAGATATAGCTGTAAACTTCCCTAACATGGGAAAGAAGACAGTCACCCAAGTCCAGGAAGTACAGAGTTCCAGGCAGGATAAACCAAAGGAGGAACACAGGGAGACAACAGTAATCAAAGTGACAAAAATTAAAGACAAGGAAAAAATATTAAAAGCAACAAATAACATATAACAGAAAACCCATAAGGCTAACAGTAGATTTTTCAGCAGAAACTCTGCAGGCCAGAAGGAAATGGCATGATATATTTAAATTGAAGGGGAAGAACCTACAATAAAGAATACTCTACCCAGCAAGGCTTTCAGAAATTCAGATTTAATGGAGAAATCAAAAGCTTTACAGACAAGTAAGAACTAGGAGAATTCAGCACCACCAAGTCAGCTTTGCAAAAAATGATAAGGGAACTTCTCTAAGCAGAAAAGACCACATATAGAATACACACTTTCTCAGGTATACATGAAACATTCTCCAAATCTGACCACATACTGGACCACAAAGTGAGTGTTGGTATACTTAAGAAAACTGAAATCTTATCAAGCATCTTTTCCAACCACAACACTACAAGATTAGAAACAAATTACAAGTAAAAATACAAGAAAAAAAAGAGCATTAAAAAACACACAAACACATGGAGGCTAAGCGATATGCTACTAAAGAACCAATGGATCACTGGAGAAATTAAAAGAAATCAAAAAATACCCAGAGAGAAAAGAAAATGAAAGTACAACAATCAAAAATCTATAGGATACAGAAAAAGCAATTCTAAGAGGGAAGTTTATAGTAATACACTCTTACCTCAAGAAACAAAATTTTTTCAAATAAACAACCTAACCTTACACTTAAAATGACAAGAGAAAGAACAAATAAGAGCTAAAGTTAGTAGAAGGGAAGAAATCATAAAGAGAAGAGCAGAAATAAATGAATTAGAGATGAAGAAAACAATAGCAAAAATCAATGGCTAAAAGCTGGTCCTCTGAGTAGGTAAAGCTAGCTTAAAACTCATTCAAAAAACTAAGATCATGGCATCTGGTCCCATCACTTCATGGCAAATAGATGGGGAAACAATGGAAACAGTGAGAGACTTTATTTTCTTGGGCTCCAAAATCACTGCAGATGGTAACTGCAGCCATGAACTTTATTTTTTTTATTTATTTATTTTAATTGGAGGTTAATTACTTGACAATTTTGTATTGGTTTGCCATACATCAACATGTATCTGCCACAGGTATACACGTGTTCCCCATCCTGAACCCCCCTCCATCCTCCCTCCCCATACCATCCCTCTGGGTCGTTGCTCCTTGGAAGAAGAGCTATGATCAACCTCAACAGCATATTAAAAAGCAGAGACATTACTTTTTCAAAAAAGGTCTGTCTAGTCAAAGCTATGGTTTTTCCAGTAGTCATGTATGAATGTGAGAGTTGGACCATAAAGAAAGCAGATTACCAAAGAATTGATGCTTTGGAACTGTGGTGTTGGAGAAGACTCTTGAGAGTCCCTTGGACTGCAAGGAGATCAAACCAGTCAATCCTAAAAGAAATCAGTCTGAATATTCATTGGAAGGACTGATGCTGAAGCTGAAGCTCCACTGCTTTGGTCACCTGTTGCAAAGAATTGACTCATTGGAAAAGACCCTGATGCTTGGAAAGATTGAAGGCAGGAGGAGAAGGGGACGACAGAGGACAAGATGGTTGTATGGCATCACCGACTCTGTGGACATGAGTTTGAGCAAACTCTGTGAGTTGGTGATGGACAGGAAAGCCTGGTGTGCTGCAGTCCATGGGGTAACAAAGAGTCAGACATGACTGAGGGACTAAACTGAACTGAGTAGGTAAACAAAATTGATAAACCTTTAGCCCAACTCATCAAGAGAAAAGGAAGAGGATGAAAATCAATGAAATTATAAATGTAAAAAAGTTACGACTGATAAATTCATAAGAGATTACTACAAGCAACTGTATACCAATAAAATGGACATCCTGGGGAAAAAATGTACAAATTTTTGGAAAGATACACTCTTCCAAGGTAAAACCAGGAAGAAATAGAAAATATGAACAGACTAAGCACAAGCAATGAAATTGAAACTGTGATTTTAAAACTCTCAAAAAACAAAATTCCAGGACCAGTTAGCTTCACAGTCAAATCCCATCAAATAATTAGAGAAGAGCTAGCATTTATCCTTCTCAAACTGTCCCAAAAAATTGCAGAAGAAAAAATACTCCCAACTCATTCTATGATGCCACCATCACCCTGATAGCAAAATCAGACAATGATATCTCAAAAAAAAAGAAAAAGAAAGAAAGAAAAGAAAATTATGGTCCAATATCACTTATGAACATAGATGCAAAAATCCTTAACAAAATACTGGCAAATCTGAATCCACCAATACATTAAAAGGATCATACACTATGATCAAGTGGGATTTATCCCAAGGAAGCAAGGGATTTTCAATATCTGCAAAACAATCATTATGATACCCACATGAACAAACTGAAGAAGAAATATCATGTGATCTTCTCAACAGAGGCAAGAAAAGCTTTTGACAAAATTTAACATTTATGATAAAAACTCTCCAGAAAGTTGGCATGGAAAGAACATACCTAACACAATAAAGACCATGTATGAAAAATCTACAGCTAACATCACATTCAACAGTGAAAAACTGAAAGCATTTCCTCTAAGATCAGGAACAAAACAAGAGATCCACTCTCACCACCTTTATTCAACAGTGTTTGGAAGTCCTAGCTATGGAAATCAGAGAATAAAGTGAGATAAAAGGAATTCAAATTGGAAAAAAAGAAGTTAAATTATCAGTGCAGATGACATGATACCATAAGAAGAAAATTTTACAGATGCTCTTGGAAAACTACTAAACCTATCAATGAATTTGGTGAAATTGCAGTCTATGAAATTAATACATAGAACCCACCTAAGGAGACAAAAAGAACTGTATTCTGAAAACTATAAGATGCTAATGCAAGAAATTAAAGATGACACAAACAGGTGGAAAGACATACCATGTTCTTGGATTGGAAGAATCAATATTGTTAAAATGACTGTACTACCCAAGGCAATCTACAGATTCAATGCAAACCCTATCAAATTACCAATGGCATTTTTCACAGACCTAATACAAAAAAACTTTAACATTTGTATGGAGACATAAAAGACTTTGAATAACAAAAACAATTTTGAAAGAACAAAGAAACTGGAAGAATCAATCTCCCTGGCTTCAGGCTATACTACAAAGTTATCAAAACAGTATGGTACTGACACAAAAATAGAAATATAAATTACTGGAACAGGATATAAAGCTCAGAAATAAACCCATGCACTTATGATCAATTCAGTTCAGTTCAATTCAGTCACTCAGTCATGTCCATCTCTTTGTGACCTATGAACTGCAGCATGCCAGGCTTCCCTGTCCATCACCAACTCCTGGAGATTGCTCACACTCATGTCCATTGAGTCGGTGATGCCATCCAACCATCTCATCCTCTGTAGTCCCCTTCTCCTGCTGCCTTCAATCTTTCCCAGAATCAAGATCTTTTCCAATGAGTCAGTTCTTCACATTAAGTGGCCAAAGTTATTGGAGTTTCCGCTTCAGCAATGGTCCTTCCCATGAATATTCAGGACTGATTTCCTTTAAGATTGACTGGTTTGATCTCCTTGCAGTCCAAGGGGCTCTCAAGAGTCTTCTCCAACACCACAGTTCCAAAGCATCAATTCTTCAGTGTTCAGCTTTCTTTATAGTCCAACTTTCACATGCATACACGACTACTGGAAAAATCATAGCTTTGACTAGACAGACCTTTGTCAGCAAAGGTAGATCTCTGCTTTTTAATACGCTGTCTAGGTTGGTCATGGCCTTTCTTCCAAGGAGCAAGCATCTTTTAATTTCATGGCTGCAGTCACCGTCTGCAGTGATTTTGTAGCCCAAAAAAATGAAGCCTCTCACTGTTTCCATTGTTTCCCATCTGCCATGAAGTGATGGGACCAGATGCCATGACCTTAGTTTTCTGAATGTTGAGTTTTAATCCACTTTTTCACTCTCTTCTTTCACTTTCATCAGGAGGCTCTAGTTCTTCTTCGCTTTCTGCCATAAGGGTGGTGTCATCTGCATATCTGAGGTTATTGATATTTCTCCTGGCAATATTGATTCCAGCTTGTGCTTCATCCAGCCCACCATTTCACAGGATGTACTCTGCATATAAGTTAAATAAGCAGGGTGACAATATACAGCCTTCATGTACTCCTTTCCCGATTTGGAGCCAGTCAGTAGTTCCATGCCTGGTTTTAAATGTTGTTTCTTGACTTGCATATAGATTCCTCAGGAGGCAGGTCAGGTGGTCTGGTATTCCCATCTCTTGAAGAATTTTCCAGCTTGTTGTGATCCACACAGTCAAAGGCTTTGGCGCAGTCAATAAAGCAGAAGTAGATTTTTTTCTGGAACTCTCTTGCTTTTTCTATGATCCAACAGATGTTGGCAATTTGATCTCTGGTTCCTCTGCCATTTCTAAATCCAGCTTGAACATCTGGAAGTTCACGATTTATGGACTATTGAAGCCTGGCTTGGAGAATTTTGAGCATTACTTTGCTGGCACGTGAGATGAGTTTAATTGTGTAGCAGTTTGAACATTCTTTGCCATTGCCCTTCTTTGGGTTTGGAATGAAAACTGACCTTTTCCAGTTAGTTTTCAGTCCTGTGGATCAATTAATAGATGATCAATTAATCTGTGACAAAGTAGATAAGACTATACTATGGAGGAAAAACAGTCTCTTCAATAAATGGTCCTGGTTAAACTGGTCAGCCATATGTTTAAAAAATGAAATTAAAATACTCTTAAACATCATACACAAAAATAAACTGAAAATGGATTAAAGACCTAAATGTTAGTCCAGACATTATAAACTCTTATAGGAAAACCTGGAAAGAATACTCTTTGATGTAAATCTTAGCAATATTTTTTCCATCAGTCTCTAAGGGTTATGAAAATAAAAACAAAAATAAACAAATAGGACCTAGTTAAACTCAAAAGCTTTTGCACAGCAAAGGCAACCTTAAACAAAACGAAAAGACAACCCAAAGAGTGGGAGAAGATATTTGCAAACAATGTTATAGACTAGGGATTAGCTTCCAAAATTTACAAACAGCTCATGTGGCTTAATATCATCAAAGCAAACAACCCAATCAAAAAATGGACAGAAGACCTTAATAGACGTTTTCCAAAGAAGACATACAGATGGCCAGGAAGCAGGTGAAAAGATGTTCAACATCATTAATAATCAGAGAAATGAAAATCAAAACTATTAATGCAATGAATTATCACTTACCAGTTAGAATGGCCATCATCAAAAAATCTACAAACTATAAATGCTGGAGAGGGTGTAGAAAGAAGACAACCCTCTTACACTGCTGGTGGAAATGCAAACTGGTACAGCTGCTATGGAAAACAGTATGGAGGTTCCTTAAAAAACTAAAAATAGCATTACCATGTCACCCTGCAAATCAAAATTATGGTGAATTGATAAAGAAGATGTGGTAATATATACAATGGAATATTACTCAGCCATTTTTTTCAATGAAATAATGCCATTTGCAGCAACATGGATGGACCTAGGAATAAATATACTGAACCAAATAAGAGAAAGACAAATACCATGTGATATTGCTTATACATGGAATTTTTTAAAAATGATACAAATGAACTTACTTACAAAACAGTAAGAGACTCGCAGGTTTAGAGAACAAGCTTATCATATTAAATTAAATACCAGGATGGAAGAGGGGAGGGAAGGGATAGTTGGGGAATTTGGGACTGATATGCATACACTGCTCTATTTAAAATGTATAGCCAATAAGGACCTACTGTATAGCACAGGGAACTCTGCTCAATGTTGTGTAACAAGCTAAATGTGAAAAGAATTTTAAAAACAATAGATAACTGAATCACTTTGCTCTATGCCTAAAATAACACAACACTGTTAATCAATTATTCTCCAATTTGAAATAGAATGTTTAATAATATTTTTAAAATAAAATAATAGAAACGAAAAAAGAGGAAAGACAAACTAGATTTCATCAAAATTGAACATTTATGCTCTGTGAAAGAGGACATCAAGACAATGAGAAGACAATCCATAGTTTGGGAGAAAATATTTGCAAAAGACACACTTGATAAAGGACTGCTACCCAAAATATACAAAGAACTCTTAAAACTCAATAAGAGAAAACAAACAACTTAGTTAAAAAGCCAGCCAAAGACCCTAACAGATATTTCGCCAAATAAAATATACAGATAACAATAAGCCTATGATAGGATACGCCTCATCACATTGTTAGAGAAATGTAAATTAAAACAATAGGATACCACTACACACCTATTTGAATGGCCAAAATCTGGGACAGTGATCACATCAAATTCTGGTAAGGGTATGAAGCCACTGGAGTTCTCAGACATTACTGGTGAGAGTGTAAAATGACATAGCCACTTTGGAAGACAGTCTGGTAGTTTCTCACAAAGCTAAACATAGTCTTACCATATGATTGCACTCTTTGGTATTACCCAAAGGATTTGAAAACTTCTGTCCACACAGAAACCCATACATGCATGTTTATAGGAGCTTTATTCATAATTGCCAAACTTGGAAACAACCAAAATTTCATTCAGTAGGTGAATGGATAAATATACTTTGTACATGCACACAACAGAATATCATTTAGCACTAAAGAAAAATGAGCTAACAATACATGAAAAGACATGGAGGAACCTTAAATGTATGTTACTCAGCAAAAGAAGTCACTCTGAAGAGACAGCATGCTATCAGATTCCAACTAAGTGACATTCTGGGAAAAGTCAAACCGCTGGATTAAGTAAAATGATCTGTGATGCTAGGGGATGGAAGGGAAATGATGAAAGGGCAGAGCTCAGGAGATTTTTAGAGCAGTAAAATATCTGTATGATACCATAACAACAGATACTTATAATTATACTGTTGTCCAAACCCATAGACTGTATAGGATTCCCTTGCAGATCAGTCGATAAAGAATCTGCCTGCAATGCAAGAGACCTGGATTCAGTTTCTGGGTCAGGAAGATCCCCTGGAGAAGGAAATCGCAACCCATTCCAGTATTCTTGCCTGGGAAACCCTATGGACAGAGGAGCCTGGCAAGCTACAGCCCATGTGGTCGTAACAGTTGGACACAACTTACAGATAAACCACCACCACCATAGACTGTATAAAACCAAGAGTGAATCTTGAGGTAAGTTATGGACTTTGGATGATAAAGATGTGTCAAAGAAGGTCATCCCTGGTTTAAAACAAATGTACCATTATGGTACAATGATACCAATGATATAATGGATGAGGTTATTCATGTGGGGGGAAGGGTATATGGAAAATCTTTGTACATCTCAATTTTTTAAATAAAGTCCCTTTTTAAAAGACAAGAGAAATTCATAAAAGTATGTTCTAATTAATCTAAAGGAGTTAGTTAGTAATACCACCCACAATGCTGGTGATGACTACCACAGAGCAAGTATTATAAACACAGAGTGGAAGCTCTTTACACAATTAGCTTCTGGGTTTGAACAAAATCCTCAGTTTTGTACTGGCAAATGACTGTTTTCAACATGTAAGGCCATTTCCAATGCAGAAGAAATCAAAACCTTTAAATGCAAATACAAAAATAATATATGTAAGGTTCATCCATGCAGCATACTTTGTATGTACTAAACTGAGAATTACCCAACAGACTGATTAATGCATGACTTAGTTAAAAATAAATTAAAGGAAGTTATTCACATAGAAAAGAGTAATATAGACTCTTTATGAAAAAGTGGAAGAGGGTTACAATAATAATACATATATAGTTAATATATTATATATGATAAATAAAAATAATTAAAATAATAGATACAAGGCACACGTCTCAATACAATATTTTAAAACTTTATGTTCATTAAAAAGTAACTTTTTCTTTTGGTATGCAAGTCTATGAGTTTTATCACACATGTAGATTTGTGAAACCACCACAACAATCAAGATACAGAATAATTTCATCACGGGATATAAGATTCCTTTGTGTTGTCCTTTATAATTAAATTCTGCCTCTACTCCTGACCCCTGTCAATCACTGATCTATTCTCTGTTTCTCTGAAGGATTTTTGGAGGGGGCAGAATTCTCTTCCTATTTATTTTATTCTCCACCCAAAGGCATTCCTAATATGTTTAAGTGTATTCTTAAGTATGTACATATCCTTGAAAGTTACATAGTATGAATCTACATAAATGACTTTTTATTAGTTTATTGTTTAAGGGTACAATTCAGTGAGTTTTAGTATACTTGAACTTGTGTGACTATCATCAACATCATTCTAGAACATTTTTACCATACCCCAAAAACACCTGTGCCACTTAAGTCACCCACAATCTTCCCTCTACCCAGCTCTTGGCATCCAATAATCTACTTGATTATTATTCTGCCTCTTATGTGTTGGTCTATTTTGAATGTTTCCTATAAATGAAATCATACAATATGTGTCTGACTTCTTTCACTCAGCAAGGTGTTTTCTAAGCTCACCCATGTTGTCGCACATATTCATTAATAGCTTTACTCTTTGTATGGAACTATTCCACTGTATGGACATATCACATTATTTTATCCTTTCATCCATTAATGGGCATTGGGTTTTTCCACTCTTTGATTATTGTGATTAATGCTGCTACGAATGGACAATCTTTTACGTGAACATATTTTCATTTCTCTGGGTAAATACCTAGGAATGGAATCACTGGATCATATGGTAACTTTATATTTATATTTATATTTTTGAGAAGTTACTAAACTCTTCCAAAGTGATCGCACCGTTTTACATTTTTCCCAATTACTGTGTGAGTGGCAATCTGTCCTTATTCTCTTCAATATTTCTTTGTTGACCATTTTTCTTATTATAGCCATTCAGTGTGGTGAGAGGTTTGTGGTTTCAACTGACAATTCCCTAGCAAGCAGTGATGTTGGTCATCTTTTCGTGTGCTTATTGGCCGTCCATATTTCTTCTTTGGTGATGTGTCTGTTCATATCCTTCATCCTCTTTTAACTCATTTATCTTTTTGTTATTGCATTTAAGGTGTTCCTTACATGTTCTGGGCACAACACATAATCAAACATATGATTTGCAAATATTTTCTCCCTCAGCAAATATTCTGTAGGTTTTCTTTTTGCTTTCTTGATGGTGTCCTTTGAAGCATGAAAGCTTTAAATTAGATGAAATTAAATTTTCCTTTTACAGATTGCACTTTTGGTGTCATATCTAAGATTTGCTTAACCCCTAATCAGGAAGATTTTTCCATGTGTTTTCTTTACATTTTTTATAGTTTTACTTTATATTTTTAAATCTCTGATCCACTTTCAGTTCATTTTCATCAAAGGGGTGAGGTTTAGGTTGACTTTTTTAGTCTTTTGCAAAGTGATATCTAATTGTTTCAACATCAGTTTGTTGAGAAGATTATACTTACTCCATTGAACTACTCTTTCATGTTTGTCATAAGTTGATTATATTTGTGTGAGTCTATTTCTGGACTCTATTATGTTCATTGATCTAAATGTTTGTATTCATGCAAATACCATTCTGTCTTGATTACTATAGTTTTATATTAAGCCTCAAAATCAAGTAATTAAAAGTTTTTCAGAATTGTCTTGGTCTTTGTGTGTACTTTTCATTTCCAAATATGTTTTAGAGTCAATTTGTTAGTTTCTATAAAAAGTCTCCCGAGATTCTGATTGGGATTTCACTGAATCTACAGATCAATTGGAGGATAATGACATCTTAACAGTATGTTTTCCAACTCATGAATTTGGCTTATCTGTTTATTTAGTGCTTTTAAAATTTGTTTCACTAATGTTTTGTAGTTTCAACATAGAGATGTTATATTTTTGTTAGAATTTCCCCTAAGAAGTTTTATGCTTTGTGATGTTACTATTAATGACATCTTTTAAATATTTTCTAATTTGTATTGCTAATATATAAGAAGACAACCTCTGTATATTAACCTTTTACCTGACAGGTTTCCTAAATAAAATTTCTAGTATTAATAAGTTTTATTATTTTTGGTAGAGTGCTTGGAATTTTCTACCTATATAATCATGTCATTTGTGAATAAAGACCATTTACTTTTTCTTGTCCAACCTGTGTACCTTTAATTTTTTTTTCTTGCCTTATTTTACTGATATAGACCTCCAGGACAATGTTGAGTTGAAGTGATAAGAATAGACATTCTTACCTTATTCTCAATTTTGGCCTTTGACAGTTAAGTATAATTTGAAGTGCTTTCTGCTGATGAACATTTTTAATGCTTTCTTTCCTGTCATAGATAGTTTAGCAAAAATATTTTCATATATTTGAAATAATTTAGACTTGGAACTAATATCCCACCTCGACCATGTCAGGTCACTCTTAACAGAGAACTGGCTCCTCGTGTGCAGTAACAAGATCATAAGGTAGCAAACAACTGCCAGCTGAGGTTCAGAAGCAAATGCCTCAAAGAGCTAGTGAATACTAGATACTTCAAAGAAACAAATAAGGAGAGGCTTGGGACTAACATTACTAAGTCCTTATGTGTGTCTGACCCTGTATGAGGTCTCTTATGTGAGTCAGTTCTGATTTTGTTCTTCTTATCTACAGAGTCAGAACTTTTAGATACAGAGTCCCTGACTTATGGCACAACTTACAATTTTTCAGCTTTGTGATCGTGCAAAAGTAAAACACCTTCAGTAAAAACTGTACTTTAAAATTTGATCTTTTCTCAGGCTAATGATTTATAGTATGACACTCTCTCATGGTGCTGGGCAGTGGCAGCCAGCTCCCAGCCAGCCACAGGATCATGAGGGTAAACTATCATATACTTACAACCCCTCTGCACCCATGCAATCATTCTGTTTTTCACTTTCATACAGTACTCAGTAAGTTATGTGACATAGTCAACATTTTATAATAAAACAGACTTTGTGTTAGATAATTTTGTCCAAATACAGGCTAACAAAAGTGTTCTGTGTTTAAGGTAGGTGAGGCTAAGCTACAATGTTTAGTAGGTTATGTGTATTTACACTTCAATTTAGGATATTTCCAGCTTACAGTGAGTTTATCAAGATGTAAAACCCATTGTAAGTGGAGGAAGATCAGTCATTCTATTCCTCCATCTTCAGCAAGGGAGAGTGAAATGTCCCAAGGCAACCAAAGTTTTTCTAACCACACTGTGCAGAATAGACTACCCAAGCTGCCTCTCACTATTGCTGAAATGATAAGTAATAATTTATAATTATCTTTGATCCCCAAACAATGTCTCTGTCAAATGAAAAAGGTGTGATTTCTTCTTGTTGTTATTTTTTTCCCCTAACAAACTGAATTATATGTAAAGATTATACGTTGTGACTTCTAAAAGTATTGAGTTTTGAGAATTAAATTGTAAAAATTCTTCACAATGTATAACATTTACATAAAATTCAGTCTGTTAGGGGAAAAAAAAAAAAAAAACAAGAAGAAACCATACCTTTTTCATTTGATAGAGACATTGTTTGGGGATCGAAAATAATTATAGAGAAACAAAGGACTCCCACAAAGGAATAGGAGTTAAGAAGCCTGTACAGCAGGTCAGGTTCATACTGTGATAACAAGGAGTTTACTGCCACCAAGTGGTTTTCTAAGTCCACTAACTTCTGTAACTGGTGTTTCTTAAATTCTCCCCAAATATCAATACTTTTACAAAGTATCGACTTTCAGTTTAAATGAAAAAATCATGAAACCTCAGACAGGGAAAGCTGAAAACTTCTCCAGAATTGACAAACAAGCAAGTCTTTAATTGCCAAAATAAACTATGAAAATCTTTATCTGTATCCTGTGAATGGGATCTAGTTTCTAGTAAATGTTGCTCTTGTTGCAGAAATTGGGATCTGGTTGCTCACCACTCAAAAGTCAATGAAGAGGCCAGGCTGGTGAAGAAGAATGTTTGCTTTCTTTTGGATGCCAACAATCAGAGTGAGGGGAGGATGGACACCTATCCAAAGGCTGACCCCCACCCCTACCCTGAAAATCAGGGGCCAAGACTTTTTATACACAGAGAGAGGGGGCTACATGCAGAGACAGATCAGTCAGCTCTGACAGTCATCTTGAAACTGGTCATCAGTAGTCTGACCAGCATCATCTTGACTGTTTGAGGTATGATTAATCTTCAGTACCAACTTCAGACTCAGTTTGTTGCCATTTCTTTAAGTCCACTTCTAGAAATAGTGGCAGCTTATGTCATGACTACAGTCTGGTCATCACATAGTTAACTACTCTACCTGGGGTTTCATTACCTATAAGACAGCTCACAGGATATGGCTCAGAATATTGTCATAGTCCTTGAGAGGTACCTAAAGATTCTTGGTGATGTTTAATGAGTTTAGTTCAGTTCAGTTGCTGAGTCCTGTCCAGCTCTTTGCAACCCATGAACTGAAGCATGCCAAGCTTCCTGTCCATTACCAATTCCCGGAGCTTGATCAAACTCATGTTTATAGAGTTGGTGATGCCATCCAACCGCCTCATCCTCTGCCATCCCCTTCTCCTCCTGCCTTCAATCTTTCCCACCATCAAGGTCTTTTCCAGTGAGTCAGTTCTTCACATCAGGTGACCAAAGTGGTGGAGCTTCAGCTTCAGCATCAGTCCTTCCAATGAATATTCAGGACTGATTTTCTTTAAGATTGACTGGTTTGATCTCCTTGCAGTCCAAAGAACTCGCAAAAGTCTTCTCCAACACCACAGTTCAAAAGCATCAATTCTTCAGCACTCAGCTTTCTTTATGGTCTGACTCTCACAACCATACCTGACCACTGGAAAAACAATAGGTTTGACTAGACAGACCTTTGTTGACAAAGTAATGTCTCTGCTTTTTATTATGCTGTCTAGGTTGTGCATAGCTTTTCTTCCAAGGAGGAAGGATTTCTTAATTTCATGGCTACAGTCACCATCTGCAGTGATTTTGGAGCCAAAGAAAATAGTCTGTAACTGTTTCTACTGTTTCCCCATCTATTTGCCATGAAGTGATGGGACCGGATGCCATGAACTTCATTTTTTGAATGCTGAGTTTTAAGCCAGCTTTTTCACTCTCCTCTTTCAGTTTTATCAAGACACTCTACAGTTCTTCTTAGCTTTCTGCAATAAGGGTGGTGTCATCTGCATATCTGAGGTTATTGATATATCTCAGGCAATCTTGATTCCAGCTTGTGCTTCATCCAGCCCAGCATTTCGTATGATGTACTCTGTATGCAAGCTAAATTATCAGGATGACAATATGCTATGACCAGTGCATTCTCTTGGCAAAATGCTGTTAGCCTGCTTCATTTTGTACTCCAAAGACAAATTTGCCTGTTACTCCAGGCATCTCTTGACTTCCTACTTTTGCATTCCAGTCCCCTATAATGAAAAGGACATCTTTTTAGGGTGTTAGTTCTAGACGGTCTTGTAGGTCTTCATAGAACCATTCGATTTGAGCTTTTTCAGCATTACTGATTGGGGCATAGATTTGGTTTACTGGGATATTGAAAGATTTGCCTTGGAAATGAACAGAGATCATTCTGCTGTTTTTGAGATTGCACCCAAGTACTGCATTTTGGACTCTTTTGTTGACTATGAGGACTACTCCATTTCTGGTAAGGGATTCTTGCCCACAGTAGCAGTCTGTAGGCATCTGAATTAAATTTGACCATTCTAGTATATTTTAGTTCACTGATTCCTAAAATGATGTTCACTCTTGCTATCTCCTGTTTCACCACTTTTAATTTACCTTGATTCGTGGACCTAACATTCCAGGTTCCTATGCAATATTGTTCTTTACTTCCATCACCAGTCACATCCACAACCGGGCGTTGTTTTTGCTTTGGCTCTGTCTCTTCACTCTTTCTGGAGTTATTTCTCCACTCTTCTCCAGTAGCATATCGGGCACCTACTGGCCTGGGGAGTTCATCTTTCAGTGTCATATCTTTTTGCCTTTTCATACTGTTCGTGGGGTTCTCAAGGCAAGAATACTGGTTTGCCATTCCCTTCTCCAGTGGACCACAATTGTGTCAGATGGTCCATGTGATTAGTTTTATTAGTTTTCTCTGATAATGGTTTTCATTCTGTCTGCCCTCTGATGGAGAAGGATAAGAGGCTTATGGAAGCTTCCTGATGGGAGAGACTGACTGAAGGGGAAACTGGGTCTTGTTCTGATGGGCAGGGCCATGCTCAGTAAATCTTTAATCCAGTTTTCTACTGATGAACGGGGCTGCATTCCCTCCCTGTTGTTTGACCTGAGACCAAACTATGGTGAAAGTAATGAAGATAAGGGCAACCTCCTTCAAAAGACCCCATGCACGCATTGCCCCCCACAGTGCCCCTGACACTGCATCAGGCCACTGCCAACCCACGCCTCCACTGGAGACTCTTGGATACTCACAGGCAAGTCTGGGTCAGTCTCTTGTGGGATCACTGCTCCTTTATCCTGGGTCCTGGTGCACAGAAGGTTTTGTTTGTGCCCTCCAAGGTTTGTTTCCCCAGTCCTATGCAAGTTCTGTAATCAAATCCTACTGGCCTCCAAATTCAAATTCCCTGTAGGTTCTCAGTCCCTTTTGTCGGGGCCAGTGTGAGGAATCCCGCCCGTGACAAGGTCATGCAGAAGGAAGCCTGACAATACACAAGGATGTGATCAGGTTTCAGGGGTTCCCCCTGGAATTTCCTGAGCATCCATCGCCACAAAAAATAAGAATCTGCCGGCCTCTGTACTCTGCTTTTCCACTCTTCTAATATTCTCTGGAAAAAGTCAAATCAGGGCTTTAGTCTTCTGCATTGGAAAGGGATGTTTCAGTTAAACCCCCTCTGATAGCTCTCTAGCTTGCCTAACAGGTTGCCCAGACCTCTTACAGCTTGTGAATTGCTTACAGCTCCCCAACTGCGAGAGGCACAAAGCTTAAAAGCATCTTAAAAAAACAGAGCCTTTTCTAAAGAGTTAAAAATCATATTGGTAGAGGGTTTTCACTGTTGACTCAATGATTGCTGCCAGACCTCCATATTCTTTATCTTTTAGGCACCTGGGAGGATGTTAATCAATGTAAATGGGATATGGGAAAAGATATATAGTAGTTTTGATGTTAGCAACACTAGACTTTTGAGTTACTTTTCTTTGTTATATATCACTGTACTCCTCTTGTGTCCTTGCTATGTAAGAATGTAACTTTCTTCAGTGCTTCTGAGAGTGGCACCAGACTTTGGGAAGATCAACACAAATATGTCTTCTGGTTGACAAACCCTTATCGGAAAAAGACTGTAAAATGTTAATTGGCCCTTTTTGGCTAGAAGACGATGTAAATCACCTAAGACTTGTGTATACAATTAGGTATGCAGAGAGAAAAGCCTGGTTTTGATAAGAGTCAGGGCTGCTGATGCTGCATAATTTTGTATTACCCATTGATCTCTATGTACAATCAAAAAGGTATAAAAGGACATTCTAGACAATAGAGGCTGGGACAAGTCACTGGACTGGTTTCCCCCGTGTCTCCTCTTTACTCTAATTTCAGGCTGAATTCCCATCTGGGGCGTGGAGGCTCACCAAGTCTACTTACTTGTCCTGGCTTCTAAGATCCGTAAGAGAGAGAGCCCAAGGCGGGGCACTCTCCGATATTCAAACTGATCTCTATGTACAATCAAAAAGGTATAAAAGGACATTCTAGACAATAGAGGCTGGGACAAGTCACTGGACTGGTTTCCCCCGTGTCTCCTCTTTACTCTAATTTCAGGCTGAATTCCCATCTGGGGCATGGAGGCTCACCAAGTCTACTTACTTGTCCTGGCTTCTAAGATCTGTAAGAGAGAGAGCCCAAGGTGGGGCACTCTCCGATATTCAAACAGACACCGGCAGCTTAATGTAGATGGTGCAAGCTCCTTGTCTGGAACTTTATTGGCTTTCCACATAAACCAAGTTATTCAGCCTCTTTTCTCCACTTAATTTTCCTACTACACTATTTCTTCCTAATCTAATCTTATATTAATAAATAAGTTTTCCTCACCAACGCCGTCCACCCTTTGAATTCCCTGGATCCACCGGGGCTGGACCCCGGCACCCTTTGTCATATCCCCAGGTTAGGAAATGATGTGTGGGTCCTACAACTTTCTTAAAACAGTGCAATAATTTCCTTGGTATACTTTTTCTGCAGTTTGTGGGTCATCTGCTCAGCAGTTCTATGGTGGGGTTAATGATGACCTCCCCCAAGAGGACTTATGTCACAGGTCTGCTGCACCCAGAGCCCCTGTCTCTGTGGCAGGCCACTGCTGACTGGTACCTCCATAGGAGACTCAAATACAGGTCTGGCTCAGTCTTTGTGAGGTCTCTGGGTCCTGGTGCACAAAAGGTATTGTTTGAGCCCTCTGAGCATTTCTGGTGGGTGTGGGGCGTGATTCTAAATGCAACTTTGCCCCTCCTAACATCTTGCTGGGGCTTCTCCTTTGCCCTTGGCATGGGGTATCTTCTTTTGATGGGATTCAGCAATTTCCTATCGATGCCTGTTCAGCAGTGAGTTGTAATTTTGGAGTTCTCGCAGGAGATTATGAGTACATGTCCTTCTACTCCACTATCTTGTCAGTCTCTTTTTCTGCCAAGAGAACCCTATGGTCATAGCAAATACCCTCTTCCAAGAACACAAGAGAAGACTCTACACATGGACATCACCATGATGGTCAATACCAAAATCAGATTGATTATATTCTTTGCAGCCAAAGATGGAGAAGCTTTATACAGTCAGCAAAAGCAAGACCGGGAGCTGGCTGTGGCTCAAATAATGAAGTCCTTATTGCCAAAATCAGACTTAAATTGAAGAACATAGGGAAAACCACTCGACCATTCAGGTATGACTTAAATCAAACCCCTTACAATTATACAGTGGAAGTGAGAAATAGATTCAAGGAATTAGATTTGATAGGCAGAGCACCTGAAGAACTATGGGCAGAGATTTGTGACACTGAACAGGAAGCAGGGATCAAAAGCACCCCCAAAAAAAGAAATGCAAAAAAGGTAAAATGGTTGTCTGAGGAGACCTTACACATAGCTGAGAAAAGAAGAGAAGTGAAAGGCAAAGGAGAAAAGGAAAGATACATCCATTTGATTGAGCCCTCTGAGCATTTCTGGTGGGTGTGGGGCGTGATTCTAAATGCAACTTTGCCCCTCCTAACATCTTGCTGGGGCTTCTCCTTTGCCCTTGGCATGGGGTATCTTCTTTTGGTGGGATTCAGCAATTTCCTATCGATGCCTGTTCAGCAGTGAGTTGTAATTTTGGAGTTCTCGCAGGAGATTATGAGTACATGTCCTTCTACTCCACTATCTTGTCAGTCTCTTTTTCTGCCAAGAGAACCCTATGGTCATAGCAAATACCCTCTTCCAAGAACACAAGAGAAGACTCTACACATGGACATCACCATGATGGTCAATATCAAAATCAGATTGATTATATTCTTTGCAGCCAAAGATGGAGAAGCTTTATACAGTCAGCAAAAGCAAGACCGGGAGCTGGCTGTGGCTCAAATAATGAAGTCCTTATTGCCAAATTCAGACTTAAATTGAAGAACATAGGGAAAACCACTCGACCATTCAGGTATGACTTAAATCAAACCCCTTACAATTATACAGTGGAAGTGAGAAATAGATTCAAGGAATTAGATTTGATAGGCAGAGCACCTGAAGAACTATGGGCAGAGATTTGTGACACTGAACAGGAAGCAGGGATCAAAAGCACCCCCAAAAAAAGAAATGCAAAAAAGGTAAAATGGTTGTCTGAGGAGACCTTACACATAGCTGAGAAAAGAAGAGAAGTGAAAGGCAAAGGAGAAAAGGAAAGATACATCCATTTGAATGCAGAGTTCCAAAGAATAGCCAGGAGAGAAAAGAAAACCTTCCTCAGTGGTCAATGCAAAGAAATAGAGGAAAAGAATAGAACGGGAAAGACTAGAGATCTCTTCAAGAAAATTAGAGATACCAAGGGANTGAGGAGACCTTACACATAGCTGAGAAAAGAAGAGAAGTGAAAGGCAAAGGAGAAAAGGAAAGATACATCCATTTGAATGCAGAGTTCCAAAGAATAGCCAGGAGAGAAAAGAAAACCTTCCTCAGTGGTCAATGCAAAGAAATAGAGGAAAAGAATAGAACGGGAAAGACTAGAGATCTCTTCAAGAAAATTAGAGATACCAAGGGAACATTTCATGCAAAGATGGGCACAAGAAAGGACAGAAATTGCATGGACCTAACAGAAGCAGAACATATTAAGAAGAGGTGGCAAGAATACACAGAAGAATATACAAAAAGGATCTCCGTGACCCAGATCACCAAAATGATGTGATAACTCATGTAGAGCCAGACATCCTGGAATGGAAAGTTAAGTGTGCCTTAAGAAGCATCACTATGAACAAAGCTAGTGGGGGTGATGGAGTCCCAGTAGAGCTATTTATAATCCTAACAGATGATGCTGTGAAAGTGCTGCACTCAATATCCCAGCAAATTTGGAAAATTCTGCTGTGGCCACTGGACTGCAAAGGTCAATTTTCATTCCAATTCCAAAGAAAGGCAATGCCAAAGAATGTTCAAACTACCTCACAATTGCATTCATCTCACATGCTAGCAAAGTAATGCTCAAAATTCTCCAAGTCAGGCTTCAATAGTATGTGAACTGTGAATTTCCAGATGTTCAAGCTGGATTTAGAAAAGTCACAGGAACTAGAGATCAAATTGCCAACATCTGTTGTATCATAGAAAAATCAAGAGAGTTCCAGAAAAACATCTAATTCTGCTTTATTGACTGTGCCAAAGACTTTGTGTGGATCACAACAAACTGTGGAAAATTGTTCAAGAGATGGGAATGCCAGACCACCTTTCCTACCTCCTGAGAAATCTGTATGCGGGTCAAGAAGCAACAGTTAGAACTGGACATGGAAAACAGACTTGTTCCAAATTGGGAAAGGAGTACATCAAGGCTGTATATTGTCACCATGCTTATTTAACTTATATGCAGAGCACATCATGCAAAATGCTGGGATGGATGAAGCAGAAGCTGGAATCAAGTTTGCCGGGAGAAATATCAATAACCTCAGATATGCAGATGACACCACCCTTATGGCAGAAAGTGAAGAGGAACTGAAGAACCTCTTGATGAAAGTGAAAGAGGAGAGTGAAAAAAGCTGGCTTAAAACTCAACATTAAAAAAAGAAGATCATGGCAGCCAGTCCCATCACTTTATGGCAAATAGATGGGGAAACAATGGAAACAGTAACAGACATTTTCTTGGGCTTCAAAATCACTGCAGATAGTGACTGCAGCCATGAAATTAAAAGACGCGTGCTCCTTAGGAGAAAAGCTATGACCAACCTAGATAGCATATTAAGAAACAGGGACATTACTTTGCCCACAACTGTTGATCTAGTCAAAGCTATGGTTTTTCCAGTAGTCAGGTATGGATGTTAGAGTTGGAGTATAAAGAAAACTGAGCACTGAATAATTGATGCTTTTGAACTGTGGTGTTGGAGAAGACTCTTGAGAGTCCCTTGGACTGCAAGGAGATCCAACCAATCCATCCTAAAGGAAATCAGTCCTGAATATTCATTGGAAGGACCAATGGTGAACCTGAAACTCCAATACTCTGACCACCTGATGTGAAGAACTGACTCACTGGAAAAGACCCTGATTCTGGGAAAGATTGAAGGCAGGAGAAGGGAATGACAGAGGGTGAGATTGTTGGATGACATCACCAACTCAATGGAAATGAGTTTGAGCAAGCTCTGGGAGTTGATGGACAGAGAAGCCTGGCTCTGGCGTGCTGCGGTCCATGGGGTTGCAAAGAGTCAGACATGACTGAACAACTGAATTGAACTGAAAACATTTCAGAACATTCTTCAGGGTATAATAAGGCTGAATCCTTGAAAACTAATTATTCCCCAAAGACTCTCAAGCAAAATAGAATTAATCTCAAGTGTGGAGATAAGAAGTCCTTTGCCTAAAGTCTTTTCATCTTTTAATACTCCCATATAAAATTACTCAGCCAGGTATTTTTCCCAGGAGTATGTCATCACCTCAAGGGATTTTCAGAACTACTTTTAGAACTAGTTTCCCATTAAGTAGCAGAGTTCCCAGCCTATAATTTTGATGCTGATGGAAGGCCCTAAGTATTTAAATTATCCACCTCTCTTAAGTTCCAGTCACTACAAGACTTGCTATTGTCCTAAGAAGCTCTGTCTGAAATCAAAATGAAAAATTTTGAAAAAAAAATTTTATCTTCAAATTTTGAATAGCATCCAGGTTAAATTATGGAGACAACAACGTGTCCTGAGAGACTTAATTTTCAGCATTGGTTTCCTGGGAGGATTTCCAAGTTAACTCTATTGAGTTATGAAACCTCAGAGAGGGAGTTCTGCTAACCACGAAAGAGTAGCAAAATGACCATGGTTTTTTACAAGTCTTCCTTTAAAAAATATGTTTCCATTAAGGATTGCTTCATAATATAATATTTATGGAAACACAACTATGTATAAATAAAATGGACTTCATCGTATACTTAAATACAGTAGACTTCATCAGTGAAAGATGTTTGTTGTCTGAAAAAATATGTCATTTGACCTAATGAATGACTCAACAAGAAAGCATTAAGAGAAGTGGAGATGCAATTTTACTATAAACATGCAACTTTAAAACCAGGAACTGCCTTAATCATAGTAAGCCAGAAGTAGCTTGGACAGCTGTGTCCCATGGGAAATCACTAAGCCCTGCACCTCACTCAGTGCCTGGCAAATAATAGACAACAATAAATATTTGCAAAACAGAATCATTAAATGTAAGATCTGTGTGGGAAATTTTTTTTTCATGTCTATGGTAGGAAACTACCTTCCAGGTGAAAACACCTCCTAATAAGCTGCTCTGGCACTAAAGAAGTAAGACTAATAGAGTCAAAATTAGTTTTCCTCTGCAGAATTTAATCCTGCAGAGACTGGAGCCAAAGGGTTCTATAGGAGGAGCTGCTCCCAGCTGGTTTTATGATTTATGCAGCAGTTCTGCTGAGATCTCAGTGTGCAGACAGACTGTGTGGGGTCTTGCTAAAATACAAGATCTGCAGCAGTCCCACTACTAGGCATATACCCTGAAAAAACCATAACTGAAAAAGCACATGTACTGCAATGTTCATTGCAGCAATATTTACAATAGCCAGGACATGGAAGCAGCTTAGATGTCTATCGACATTTGAATGGATAAAGAAGTTGTGATACATTTATACAATGGAGTATTACTCAGCCATAAAAAGGAATGAATTTGGATCAGTTATAGTAAGGTGGATGAACCTAGAGCCTGTTATACAGAGTGAAGTAAGTCAGAAAGACAAATATCATATGTTAAGTCATATATATGGAATCTAGAAAAATGGTTCTGATGAACCTATTTGCAGGCAGCAACAGAGACGCAACAATAGAGAACAGATTTGTGGAGACAGTGGGGGAAGAAAAGGGTGGGACACATTCAAAGAGTAGCATTGAAACATATACATTACCATATGTAAAATGGATAGCCACTGGGAATTTTCGGTGTGACACAGGGAGCTCAACCTGGTGCTCTGTGACAGCCTCGAGGGATGGCATAAAGTAGGGGGTAGGAAGGAGGTTCAAGGAGGAGGGGACATATGTAAACCCATAGCTGATTCATGTTGCTGTATGGCAGAAACTGACAAAACATTGTAAATCAATTATCCTCAAATTAAAAGTTAAAATAAAAACCAGCAACAGCAACAACAAAAATAAATAAGCAAATAAAAGGCAAGGTCTGAGTCAGCAGGTCTGGAAGAGGCCCGAGACTCAGTCTTTCTTTCAAGCACCTGCTGCTGCTGCTGCTAAGTCGCTTCAGTCGTGTCCGACTCTGTGCGACCCCATAGACGGCAGCCCACTGGGCACCCCCGTCCCTGGGATTCTCCAGGCAAGAATACTGGAGTGGGTTGCCATTTCCTTCTCCAATGCATGAAAGTGAAAAGTCAAAGTGAAGTCGCTCAGTCGTGTCCGACCCCATGGACTGCAGCCTACCAGGCTCCTCCATCCATGGGATTTTCCAGGCAAGAGTACTGGAGTGGGGTGCCATTGCCTTCTCCATTCAAGCACCTAGGTGTTGCTTTTACCAAACACAGATTCATATGCCTGACACACAGTAAAACCAAACTGAAATGTTGGAGCCTGGAGCAGAAAATGGTGTATTGCAGGGCTGAGCAAGGAGGACAGGTAACTTGTGCTAACCCAAATCCAAACTCCCTGAAGGGTTTCACCAAAGCATTTTTAAAGGCAAGGTGAGAGAGGGGCATCCCAGAGTATGCGATCAGCTCATGAATAATTCTCTGATTGGTTGATGGTGAGGTAATGGGGCAGTGTAACAGGGATTCACATCCCTAGGCACCAGTCATTCTGGGGGCCATGTGCTCAGGGTTATCAAGTAGTTCATTTCTCCCATTTGGTGGTGGTTTTTGCATCTGTAAAACAACTCAGGAAATGTGCGTCAGAAACTATTATGCAAATACATCAGAGACAATCTAAGCAGAAAATCTGGGGGAGGGATCTGTCCAGGGAAGGTCCCATAGAGTCTGATCCATTACAATGCTAAGATGGGGTCTATGGGCCACACTGATAAAACAAAGTCATAGAAGAAAAGGGGATTCCTGAATAGCCAGGCAGAGTAAGCAGATATGGGGTGATGGAAGGCACTGAACCTGGAGTCAGAAGACTGGTTATATGACCCCAGAAGAATCATTTAACTTCTTTGTATCCAAATTGTCTCATGGGAAGAGGGCATCATCAAAGTAATAGGGTGATCATCCTCACCTCACTGGATCCTTGTGAGAACTGGTGGATATCTTACTGTAAACGTACAGGGGAATGCTCTATACACAGCCTGTGCTCAGTAACTGCTTCCTAAGTGGATGGTAAACGCAGGTTATTCGTGTTGTTCTGAGGTTTCTGCTCCACACCCACCTCATGTGCCCAAGACCATCCTGGCAGCAAGCAGGAACGCAGGTGGCACTTGGTCAGCTCAGGTAGCAGCAGAGCAACCCGTGCCTGGAAAGACATTACAGCCTCGTTGATGGCTGCCTGTGGCACCAGGAGGAGGGCATCTTCACTGAGAGAGCAGTAGCTTTGAGGCCTTGGGTAACCTCCAGGCTCCTCTGAACCAAAAGTGGGAGACAGAGGGAGCTTGTTACAATAAAAAGATGGTATTAGAAGAGCTGATCTTCCACATTCTTCAACATAAATTGCACATAAAATCACCTGCCTTTGATATATGACTTATTCAGATTCTATATATAAGTGATGTCACAGGGTATTTGTCTTTCTCTATCTGGTTTATTTCACTTTATGTAATGCCCTCAAGATCCACCCATGTTGTCACAAACAGCAGACTAACCTTTCTTATGGCTGAATAATATCCCATTGTTTGCATGTGTGTATGTACATATATTGCACGCATGCTCAGTTGCTCAGTCATGTCTGACTCTTTGAGACCCCATGGCTATAGCCATTCTGTGAGCTTCCTCCATCCACGGAATTTTCCCAGGCAAGAATACTGGGGTAGGTGGCCATTTCCTTCCTCCAGGGGGGTCTTCCAATCCAGGAATCAAACCCGCATCTCCTGTGGGTCCTGTATTGGCAGGCAGACTATGTTTACCTGCTGACCCACCTGGGAAGCCTGTGCGTATATTATGTATATATAATATAAATGCATATTATACCTATTGCGTCACATTTTTTTTATCCGTCCATCTATTGGTGGACACTTATGTTGTTTCCATATTTTGGTTATTATGAATAATGCTGCAATAAACATGGGAATACAGGTATCTCTTCAAGATTCTGATTTCATTTCTTTGGATGTATATCCAGAAGCAGGATTGCTGCATTATATGGTAGCTCTAGCAGAAAGACATTTTAATGAGTTTTTCCATGGCTGTGATGAGTGGATGTAATGCATGTTTAAATAAAGAGTTGAAATAATTTTGGCTGTGTCATATGGTATACACTGCCAGTCCTCACCATCCATTTGAATATTGAAGTAAAAACAGGTTTTCTCAGGAAAATATTGTCTTTACTCAGACTTATCTCTTAGCCTAGCTGGTCCTGCCTCCTTAATTGTCACAAGTTGACCCTCCCCTACCCCTCCAGGCTGGTTGTCATGTGAACTCTTGTTAATTTGCAGTCAAGCACAGGCCCCCTGTACATACTCACAAGTTCTGTGAGCTGAAATGTCTCCTGATTCATTCTCACACAAGTTGTCTTAAGTGATAAAGAGTATGAAGACTATGTTATCCAACATTCCTGGACATGTTCTAGCATTCCTTCTCATGACAGATCACTAGCAAGCTACATAGACGCACCTCTCTGCTTTGCACCTTCGTAGAACCGCTTAATGGATTCTGCCTTGTTTGGACTGTTATGCATTCAAGCTTGTCTCCCAGCTAAGCAACTGTTTCTTTAAGAAAAGGGGTAGGTTTTCTTTGTATATCCAGTCCTGCCAGGGCTTAACGCAGCACATTATATAAATCAGGTGTTCAATACCATATCTCGATAATTCACTTTGTTTTTCAGTTCCCTGTGGTGTGTTATAAAACAGCAGTTGACTGTGAATTGGGCAGACCCTTGTTCCAAATCTCACCCTCCAGCAACCAGCAGTGCAGGCTTGGGCTCTGTCCTCTTCTGCAAAATCTGAAAAATGAGCATTATGCTAACATTTTAGTTGGATATTTTTAAGTTTCACCAACATCGACTGGAAAAGGTCAGTTTTCATTCCAGTCCCAAAGAAGGGCAGTGCCAGAGAATGTTGAAACTACCGTACAATTGTACTCATTTCACAAGGTTATGTTCAAAATCTTTCCAGTTAGCCTTCGACAGTACATGAACTGAGAACTTGCAAATGTACAAGCTACATTTAGAAAAGGCAGGAACCAGAGATAAAATTGTCAACAAATTGCCATCTGTTGGATCATAGGGAAAGCAAGGGAATTCCAGAAAAACATTTACTTCTGCTTTATTGACTATACTAAAGCCTTTGACTATATGGATCACAACAAATTGTGGGAAATTCTTAAAGAGATGGGAATACCAGACCACCACATCTGTCTCCTGGGAAACCTGTATGCAGATCAGAAGCAACCATTAGAACTGGATGTAAAATAACAGAATGATTCAAAATTGGGAAGTGAGTATGACAAGGCTGTATATTTCACCCTGCTTATTTAACTTCTATGCAGAGTACTTCATGCAAAATGCCAGCTAGATGAACCACAAGCTGGAAACAAGATTGCTCAAGAGAAATATAAACAACCTCAGATATGAAGATGATACCACTCTGATGGCAGAAAGTAAAGAGGAACTAAAGAGTCTCTTGATGAGGGTGAAAGAGGAAAAATAAAAAGGTGGCTTAAAATCCAGCATTCAAAAAACTAAGATCATGGCATCCAGTCCCATAACTTCATGGCAGGTAGAAGGGGAAAAAGTGGAAACAGTGACAGATTTTATTTTCTTCAGCTCCAAAATCACTAGGGACAGTGATTGCAGCCATGAAATTAAAAGGCACTTGATCCTTGGAAGAAAGTTATGACAAATCTAGACAACATATTAAAAAAAAAAAAAAAAAAAGCACAGACATCACTTTGCTGACAAGGGTCCCAATAGTCAAAGCTACTCTTTTTACAGTAGTAATATATGGATGTGAGAGTTGTTCCATAAACAAGGCTGAGCACCAAAGAATTGATGCTCTCAAATGGCAGTGCTGGACAAGACTCTTGAGAGTCCCTTGGACTGCAGGGAGATCCAACCAGTAAATCCTAAAGGAGATCAACTATGAATATTCATTGGAAAGACTATTGCTAAAGCTGAATCTCCAATACTTTGGCCACCTAATATAAACAGCCAACTCATTGGAAAAGACTTTAATGCTGGGAAAGATTGATGGCAAAAGGAGAAGAGGGCAGCAGAGGATGAAATGGTTAGATAGCATCACTGACTCAATGGACATGAATTTGAGCAAACTCCAGGAGACAGTGAAGGACAGGGAAGATCAGAGTGCTGCAGTCCACGGAGTCACAAAGAGCTGGGCACAACTTAGCAACTAACAACACCACCAACTAACCACCAATCAATATTTTAATAACTTAAATCTCTGTTGTTCTTAGTATAATTAGTATTATAATTTCTCTACAAATAACAAAGTTAACATTAACTTTTGGAAAAAGCTTACCTTCTTAATAATTCCCTGAAATTCTAATTGTATTTGTTTTATGGAGGACAGGGCTGAATGTTAGCCTTGAAAATGTTTAGTAATTTAAAATTAATAAGCTCCAAGGTGGCACTAGTGGTAAAGAACCCGCCTGCTAGCACAGAAGACATTAGAGACATGGGTTAGATCCCTGGGTTGGCAAGATTCCCTGGAGGAGGAAATGGCAACTCACTCCAGTATTCTTGCCAGGAAAATCTTATGGACAGAGGAGCCTGACGGACTATAGTCCATTGGGTTGCAGAGTCCGACATGACTGCAGCAACTTAGTAGTATGCAAGTTCATGAAAAGTTACCATTTGAAAACTACTGAGATGGTTAGTGATTTTGAAATTGATCTTGGTCTAGTTCTGTTGTGTTTCTACATTCATTCTTCCTCTTGACAATTTCTTATTGTTGGTGGAACTTTAAAATGGATGAAAATGCATTTTTATCTCATTTATGTTTCAGTTCAGTTCAGTTGCTCAGTCGTGTCCAATTCTTTGCAACCCCATGAATCGTTAGCCTTGACTAGACGGACCTTAGTCGGCAAAGTAATGTCTCTGCTTTTCAATATGCTATCTAGGTTGGACGTAACTTTCCTTCCAAAGAGTAAGCGTCTTTCAATTTCATGGCTGCAGTCACCATCTGCAGTGATTTGACAAGGTTTTCCATTTCACTAGTTGATATTGTGAGCAATTATAAGAAAAGCAGTATATTAATAAAACTAAATATTTTCCTGAATTGAAAAGCCACACATGCTTTGCTAGTCTTTGATATCTTAAATATGATTCTAAAATGCTATGACATTGATGAATATAGTTGAAAGATTGAAAAGTTTTGATTTTGCCTCCACAGGCTATTTATTTTCATATCAAAGACACAGAACAGTCCTCCCTGTCTCCAGCTTTCATTATTTCACCATCATATGTTGACTTCTGTAGAATGCTCTAGATGTTTATGCCAGGCACCGAGAAGCTATTAAACAAAAAATTAATTTGACCCATTTTTTGGCAGCAAGAAAATTCATTTCATGGTGACATCACTCCATTCAGCATCCCAGCTTCTCAGGTCCCAGCAGTACATTAAAGCTTTGTTTTCAAATGTTGGTCCCTCTGTGAGACCTTACTTTCTATTTCACCTGAGAGTCAGTTTTTGGGTTTTATTAATTTGTTGATTTGGCTATGACAAATTTTAGTTGTTGCACATCGGATCTTCAATCTTCCTTGCAGCACACAGGATCTTTAATTGTGGCACATGAACTCTTAGACATAGCATGTGGGATCTAGTTCCCTGACCAAAGATTGAACCTGGGCCCCCTGCATTGGGAGCACAGAGACTTAGCCACTGGATTACCAGGGAAGTCCCGGGAATCATTTATGTATCTGAGCAGAGTTGTCATGGCACTTCTTGTGTGATCTCTTGTAAGCTAAACACCCCATTTACCTCTTCTTCATTTACCCTAATTTCCTTACATTTCTCTTTCTGCTGTTTCTATTACCTCTGAATTGTCTGCTTCTTCCTTTAAAATAAAGCACCCCAAATTAAACTATTTTTTCAGGTGCAGTAAATTCAGGTAAAATTAAAATATGTTTTTTCATTGCTCTGGATGCTATATTATTTTCCTACTTCAAAATGGCTTGTTTGTTTGCTTTCCCTCCATATGACTTTGGCTCATGTTGGGGACAATGTCAACTGAAACCTCAGGGAATTTTTCACATGAACTTTTATCAAGTAAAGTCTCACCCACTGGCAATTGTTCAGCCAATTTCTTAAACCTGAATTGACGGCTTCATATTTATCTGTACTTTATTTCATCTACCTGACATTAGTCTGAAATTTTACACTTTGGAGGACTTTCTTTTTCTCTCTTCTTTTTTTTTTTTTTTCCTTACATTCATTGTATAAACAATATCATCTAGCTATTTTAATTAGGCAAATTTGCTGTGAATATTTTCTGATTATTCATTAAATCATTGATAACAAATGCTGAAGAGATCAGAGTCAGATAGCTTAGCTGATCTTTCCAAGTTGATCTCTATCTTAATCAAGATTCTTGGAGTAACTTTTCAGCTGGCTATGAATTTACTCAAGTAATTATCCTCTAGCTCACATTTCTTAGTCTTGTCCATAAGGTTGTCAAAGAGATTTTGTCAAACACTGTGCTGAAAGCATTCCTCTGATCGAGGCTAATGAACTCAAATTATCAAAGTAATTCTAGAATGCCTTGTTATTATTGCTTCTACTGACTGCCATATCTTGTCCTCAGTGACAACAAAAGCATGGCTGTCATAAACCTTCCTAGTATTTTTCTGTGACTGATATTATAGTAACCTGTCTGTTATTTCTAGGTCCAATTTTTTAATTTTTTTAAATTAGAAAAAAAAAGCATTAGCCATTAACTATAATACTTTAAGGATTATACTATACTGCAACAATATAATATAATATCTAATATTTGTATACCACATTTCAAACATTTTATCACACTTGGATACTTAAAAAGTCCATGTTAGTAAGGACTGAGGATACATGGAGTAACATATCCCCAGATGTGGAGAGGATATATAATACACACTTGAGAGTGAATTTTGAAGCAACAAGTAAAAAGATTGATGGATACAAATTATGAAAATGGAACTCAGAGAGCTTTCTGGCCAAAGTAGAGAATTTGAGATAGGGATATTTGTAAAACCAGAGTTAAGAAGTTAAACAGAGATTATATGGGAAAAGGTAATAAGATCAACACTGGAGTTCAATTTTGATATTGTAAATAGTAGGGAGCAAAAAGTAGGTTTGTGAGGAGAGGAACTACATAAGGTAGTGTGTGTGTGTGTGTGTGTGTGTGTGCGCATGCGTGCACACGCACACACACGCAAATTTAGTCATGTCCAACTCTTTGAGATCCCATGAGGGGCTGTTAAATACATACTGGCTACAGTGGCTGAGAGTTTGGATTTGGGTACATACTGGCTACAGTGGCTGAGAGTTTGGGTAGAAGGTGGTAATGAACAAAATCTGTTTTTGAAGAAGATTCTATGGCCCTTGGTTATAATTTGAGATATGAGAGATAAAAGGAGAGAATTACAAAATTCAAAACTCCAGAGCTGAGCACCTAGAGGACTTGAGAAGACACACCGGTAGCCATTGGGAAAAGACTTTAGGAAGAAAAGAAATAAGATCAGTTTGCAACATTGATTATTTTTTCCAACAGCAAGAGGGGTAAAAAACATAATTGCAAGCTTGGAAAAATTGAAAACAAAGATTCACAATTGATCTGCTATCTGAACACACAGTTATTATCATTTTCATGTATTTCCTGCCAGAACTTTGTAAGGGGTTCAGTTCACATGTGTTATATTATATTACATTATATATAATATTACTCACATTTCATTGTGGCTAAAAGGAAGTAAACCTTTCTAATAGATTTTTAGTATTTATCAGGTTGATGTATCATAACTCACTTAATCCCTTTTTATTGTTTATTCAGATTCCTTTCAATTTGGAGAAGGAGGAACAATGAACATACTTTCCAAAAATATAGCTTGAACTATTTCTTTTTGTGGATTCTTAGAACTCCTGGGTTATATATATACATGAATATATTTCATGACTCTTAAGACATGCTATTAATTTTCTTAAAGAGGAAATTTCATTTTAACAACCAGAGTTCAATACTTAAGCCTTGAATTCTAGTGACACATATATATCATAAAAGCATACAGATAATTGAGAGTGAGAGAAACTGAGGCTGGGAATATTGATTTAGGACTTTTTCATATATAGATAACAAACAGAAATTCTCCAGGGGAGTGAATAAAAATGGAGAATAATTGGAAATTAACTTTAAAGGAATATTTTTAACTTATTTTATAGAAGAGATGCACAAAACTAAACAGCTTGCTCAAGGTCATATAATAACAAGTAATGAGGTTCATGGGGTGCAGGAAGGGAAGAGAAAGGGAGGCCATAAAAGAGACTAATGAAAGTACATTGCCTTAGAAATTAAAGACTAAACCCCAAACAGAAAGCATCACTACTTCAAAAAGCAACTAAGAAATTTTAAAAACTAAGAAACATAGATAAAGGCTTGAATTTAGAAAGGGAATGGTCCCCACCTGACAGATTCTTCTCTGATCCTCCATCAGCACTGAGAACAGGCAGTCACCCTGCTTCACAGACAAACTCCTAAACATACACAGGCCCACAAACATTATGAGCTGCCTATTTCTGCCCCAGATAATACTCACCAGCAGTAAAAAAAAAAAAAAAAAAAACAACCATTTTTTATGATTCTAAACATCTATAAATTACTCGCCTCAAGTTTGTGAACTATTTTTTTAAAAAAAACTAAGCTAATTAATTTAATAGTACATCCAATCAATTATTTTCCTTTCTTGAGTTTTATTGTATGACTTCACCCAGCCCAAGAATAAAGTGAAAACTGGACCAATAAAATCTAAGTCAGCAGTACAGACCTAAAGTATCCAGTGTCAATTTCTCTTCTCCTACAAGTACAACCTCTTGGGCATTTTCAGACAATTCTGCTGCTCTCTGAGTGGGCAAGTCAAAACAAACTGTGTTTGGCCTTAAGGATTCCAGGAACAGAAAGAGGGTCAGTGTTCCTGGAAGTATAGAAAATGAAAGCATGCATGTCTGAGATGAATGTTGGTCTGGAAAAACAGGAAGCTGCAATTACCTGCCACATGGTTTATTTTTCTTTTTATTCTTCCCATCCCACCCATCCCATTTCCACGGTCTCTGACAGGGGTATACCTCTGTGTCTGTGGCTCCTCACTTATGTCACACTTTTTTTAACTTTTTTTGACAATTCTCGGCATTTCCTCTTTAAAGTGATATTTCTTTCTTGCTTAAATTGTCACTGTATTATGTTGATTACACTCTTCTGTGTTCTGAGAAAACCTCAGATAAGGAAAAACACATTTGCTGGGTAGATGGGTGGGGAGAATGCCAGTCTAAATTATTCATTCCAACTGTATGTAAAAGATGAACTAGTAAGAAAATACTGAAAAGTGTTTCTCATAAAATGTCCATGTTGGTGACAGATGAGTGGGAGGACTGTTTTGTAGAGAGCATAAAAGAAGATGGAACTCCTGCTGTATTGTTTTAATTATTATGACTTGAATGGCATGTTTGTTTAAAAAAAAAAAAAATTAGCATAAACCTAAACTCCCTGATCCTCAACTTCCTACTGGTGTAGTACCTTAGAAAGTCAGTTGGCTGTGGGGCTGATGACTCAGGACTCACTCTAGGGTGGAAGGATCTCCAGAGGTGGTTCAGCTACATGGCAGTGATGTGGACACAGGTGTTAAGTTTCCAGGGGTGACACGTGACAAGTTTCGAGGGGTGATGGCCCTAAACACATCTCCCCTTCATTAGCTTGGAATCTCATACCCAGGGGCTTCTGTGCTGTGCTATAGGTTTATGTTATTATACACCATCCATTAAGTAAATGCCCATTTCTCCTCCAAGCTCTTGCTACTCAAATCATAAGGGAAGTTTTCCAACTGTATCAGTTATACCAAGAAAGAAAATAGTTTTCAAGAGTCCTTCACCTTCTTCTGAAGATTTACTTTTCATTTTTGTTCCTCAAGATAAAAAGCAGGCCAGAGTGGGTGACCAGAACATAAGAAGGGCATGCGTTCCATGTTCTGCTCCCTCCCCGTGGCTCGCTCTCACCTCTGTGCCACCACGATGGTTTCTCATCCCTGGAGAGGAGCCACAGCAGAATGCTGCCCCTTGACTTGCTACCCACAAGTCTAACTTGTGTGAAGTGGAGACAAATCGGTGACTCTGCTGAACAGCAGGTGGTAAGCCTGTCAACACTGTTGTTGAGGTCACGTGCGTTTTTAATTCAAGATATCCTGGGAATATTTTCTTTTCCTCCTGAACTCAGAATGCCAGGAGAATACAAATGATCAGGCTTGATTCAGAAACTTCTAATTTGATGAATTAAATGGGAGATGAACTGCTTGAAATTGACTACTTAAAAATTACTTTAAAATGCTTAAAAACTGGACTACTTAACTACTGCCTTCCAGAGAGTACAAAAATAGACTCTAAGATACAAGTGAGGCCTTTCCCTTCTACAATGGCTCCCCTTCATAGTTTATGTGTAAAGCTTTCATCACTCCCTGAAATTTAGAATCACGAGAGAAAGAGAAAGCAAGCAGGCTACTGAAAACACTTTGCTGAGCCAGAACTTTGAAGCTAAAGAGATTCTTTCCTCTTATTGCAAATGATTACCTGGGATCCCTTGTTACCTTTCAGGACTTCAAAACTGAAATCCAGCTCAGAAATCCCAAAAACAAGCAAAACATTTTAGGTGAAAATATGATGCTTTGCCTATTTTAATCAGCAAAAAAGTGGGAGTAAAGAAAATTAAAGCCTGTAATTGCCTTTGGAAACTGTTGTTTACTGTTATATATGCAAGTTATAATATGAAGAAATTGATTTTAATGTAGCTTTTCAGGAACCAGAGTTGACCTAATGATGCTCTTGAAATCCAAGGTTTCCACAGAATTTTTAAAGCACATCTTATAGGATCGTGTGTTGCTAGAGTTAGTGATACCAGGTGTATATGATGAGGTAACATCATCATCACAGCACTTGAGGAGAATTTCTAACACATTTTATACACAAGATAAAGGTGTTATTCTGCAAAATTGTTAACTTAATTATCACTCTGCATTCCGTTTTCATCTTTCTGATTGAATACTCAATAGTAGCAGGTTAGCATAAAGTTATGAAAAATGTCGATACTCAGATCATATTAAAGAAACTATTGCTTTGGCTTTATGCTGGGTCTCCTGCTTTTATCTGCCCTTCAGAGCTGTACTATGAAGTCGTTTCATCGTGGCTGAACCTCAGTAGTTTTAGTTAATTCAATTAATTCAGCTATCACACAGAGGTAAAAAATGTGATGATATGATCTTCAGTTCAGTTCAGTCGCTCAGTCGTGTCCGACTCTTTGAGACTCCATGAATCGCAGCACGCCAGGCCTCCCTGTTCATTACCAACTCCCGGAGTTCACTCAGACTCACGTCCATCGAGTCCATGATGCCATCCAGCCATCTCATCCTCGGTCGTCCCCTTCTCCTCCTGTCCCCAATCTATCTTGATTCCAGCCTGTGTTTCTTCCAGTCCAGCGTTTCTTCCAGTCCAGCATTTCTCATGATATACTCTGCATATAAATTAAATAAGCACGGTGACAATATGCAGCCTTGACGTACTCCTTTTCCTATTTGGAACCAGTCTGTTGTTCCATGTCCAGTTCTAACTGTTGCTTCCTGACCTGCATACAGATTTCTCAAGAGGCAAGTCAGGTAGTCTGGTATTCCCATCTCTTTCAGAATTTTCCATAGTTTATTGTGATCCACACAGTCAAAGACTTTGGCATAGTCAATAAAGCAGAAATAGATGTTTTTCTGGAACTCTCTTGCTTTTTCCATGATCCAGCAGATGTTGGCAATTTAATCTCTGGTTCCTCTGCCTTTTCTAAAACCAGCTTGAACATCAGGGAGTTCCCGGTTCACGTATTGCTGAAGCCTGGCTTGGAGGATTTTGAGCATTACTTTACTAGCATGTGAGATGAGTGCATCTTAGTTGTGAAAAATAAGTAGTTTGAAATTGAAAAGCTTATACGTTAAGTGTTCTTATGTTTAACCAGTGTATATGGGTGGGGCATGGCCCAGTGTGAGAAGCTACACCCCACCCCCACAGAGCATAATTTTCTTTGAAGAAAAACTAATGTAGATCTTTCTAGGAACCTGGCTCCACCCTGACGTGGGCTGCAGTGTGTGGTGGAAGTGCAAGTCGTATTGGTGGTGCTCTTGAGCAGCCTCAGGACACAGATGGAGCCCTGGCTTAGCGGCCCTGGTCTGTCGCCAGCACCTGGCCCTGTCCTGCCACAGGTTAGCTGTATGTGTGTGAGATTGCCTTGTACTTGGTTAAATCAGGATTATTTTAAATGCTTCACTTTAATGCACTCAAAACTTTCTCACAAAAGTGAATTAATGAGCAGAGAGAAACCCTGAGGCTGTGGTTAAAAATGACTGTGACAGTTAATAGGCTGCTGTTGATCCCAGCAGGAATGTGACCATAAACAAATTAGCAGCAGGAAACGTACTCTGATGTGTGAGGGTCTACACAAAGGAATTGAATGAGGAGGGAAAGAGATTTAGTGCTGACTAACATTTATTCAGCCTGCTCTAAAGCCCTCCACCATGGGAGAGATACTGAAAGTGAACTTGGCGCCTTGGGAAAGGAGAAGATAAGTTTGCTTTGCTGTTTGTTTGATGTAAAGCTGTCTGAGCAAGGACTCACACAATGTAACGCCTGCAGGCAGGAGCTTTAAGTCAAATGAAGGGCATATGCCTCATTCAGTGGAGAGTCAGCTTCTCTGAATGTGTCTGTTTTAAAGGGATGGGACTTTTGAGATGTCAGATCTTCCACTTTTTCAAAAGAAATCAAAAGGCTGGAATTTTATGTAAAATTTCTCAGTCTTTGCAACTCATGTTAAAATATCCATTCACTTTGTGGACCAGATTAAGCTTACTCTGTTGAGTGGTGTGCACTCACTTACCTAGGCAGTGTGGGGCACGATTCTATCTTCAGCAGACAGAACATCAATATCTGTTATACGAACTACATAGTGATCATACCCAGAGCCCATCGAGGTGCCAGAGACCAGCAGGGGGCCACCAGGAAACAGTCCCCAGGGGAGGAGGCACCAATCCAGGCCCCGAGGGTGAGACTGAGCGGTGGGTCAGAAGGGATGTGGGTCCTGCCCAGAGCAGGGAAGCATAGGCTGGTTGTTGTGAGTTGTTAGTTCACATGCCACCTGCCTCAAGCTGCAGAAATGTCCCAGTAATGAATGAACACGAGCCCCTTACACACACAACACCTTCCAGAGGAATTGTGCAGGCAGTTAAAAGGGAATTTGAAATTTGAAACTTTAAAAAAATAGCTGTAGGCACTGCTGAGCCTTAAAACGCCTAGTGGAGCTGCTACTGTTTCAAAGGCAGGTGCCCATCTGCGTTCGGGAGCCACTGGGTTAAAAAGAAAAACCTCACATATCTTTAAGAGTAGTCTCTGCAGTCGAATACATTGAGCCCCTTCCTATTTTTTTTTTTTTAATTTATTGAAGTCTAGTTGATGTACCATGTTGTGTTAGTTTCAGATATACAGCAAAATGATTCAAATGTGCATGGTGCTTCCCTGGTGGCTCAGTGGTAAAGAACCCACCTGCCAATGCAAGAGACATGGGTTAGATCCTTTGGTCTGGAAAATCTCCTGGAGAAGGATAACCAACTCACTCCAGTATTCTTGCCTGGGAAATCCTATGGACAGAGGAGCCTGGCAGGTTACAATACAGTCCATGGGATTGCAAACAGTAGGACACAACTCAGTGACTAAGCAACAGCAATGTGTGTGTGTGTGTGTGTGTGTGTATACACATAAGTATACATATTCTTTCTCAGATTATTTTCCATTATAGGTTATTACAAGATATTGGACATAGTTTCCTGTGTTTAAAATAGGTCCTGTTGTTCATCTATTTTATATATAGAGTGTTTATCTGTCAATCATAAACTCATAATTTACTCCTCTTCCAAGAAATTGGAGATATCAAGGGAATATTTCATGCAAGGATGGGCACGATAAAGGACAGAACAGTAAGGACCTAACAGAAGCAGAAGAAATTAAGAAAAGGTGACAAGAATACACGAAAGAACTGTGAAAAAGATCTTAATGACCTGGATAACCATAGCATGTTCACTCACCTAGAGTCAGACATCCTAGAGTGTGAAGTCAGGTTGGCCTTAAGAGGCATTACTACACCCATGGTGGATTCATGTCAATGTATGGCAAAACCAATATGGTATTGTAAAGTAAAATAAAGTAAAAATAAAATTAAAAAAAAAAAAAAAAAAGGCATTACTACAAACAGAGCTAGCAGAGGTGATGGAAGTCCAACTGAGCTATTTCAAATCCTAAAATATGATGCTGTTAAAGTGTGGTACTCAATATGTCAGCAAATTTGGAAAACTCAGCAGTGGCCATGAAAAGGGTCAGTTTTCATTCCAATCCCAAAAAAGGGCAATGCCAAAGAATGTTCGAACTACCATTCAATGACATTCATTTCACATGCGAGTAAGATTATGCTCAAAATCATTCAAGGTAGGCTTCAGCAGTATGTGAATCAAGAACTTCCAGATGTACAAGCTGGATTTAGAAAAGGCAGAGCAACCAGAGATTAAATTGCCAATATCTGTTGGATCATAGAGAAAGCAAGGGGATTGCACAAAACATCTATTTCTGCTTCATTGTCTATGTTAAAGCCTTTGACTCTGTGGATCACTACAAACTGTGGAAAATTCTTAAAGAGATGGGAATATCAGACCAACTTACCTGTCTCCTGAGAAACCTGTATGCAGACTAAGAAGCAACAGAACCAGACATGAAACAATGGACCAGTTCAAAACTGGGAAATGAGTATGACAAGACTGTATATTGTCACCCTGCTTATTTAACTTATATGCAGAGTACATCATGGGAAATTCTGGGTGGTCTGAATCAGAAGCTGGAATCAAGATTGCTGGGAAAAATGTCAACAACCTCTGATATGCAGATGATACCATTCTAATAGTAGAAAGCAAAGAGAAACTAAAGAGCCTCTTGATGAAACTGAAAGAGAAGAGTGAAAAAAACTTGAAACTTTAAAAGCTTAAAACTCAACATTCAAAAAACAAAGATCATGGCATCCGGTCCCATCACTTCATGGCAAATAGAAGGGGGAAAAATGGAAGTAGTGACAGAATTTATTTTCTTGTGCTTCAAAATCACTGGGGATGATGACTTCAGCCATGAAATTAAAAGATGTTTGCTTCTTGGAAAGAAAGCTATGAAAAATCTAGACAGTGTATTAAAAAGCGGAGACATCACTTTGCTAACAAAGGTACATATAGTTAAAGATGTGTTCTTTCCAGTAGCCATGTACAAGTGTGAGAGTTGGACCATAAAGAAGCCTGAGCACTGAGGAACTGATATTTTTGAATTGTGTGCTGGAAAATACTCTTGAGAATTCCTTGGCCAGCAAGGAGATCAAATCAGTCAATCCTAAGGGAAATCAACTCTGAATATTCTTTGGAAGGACTGATGCTGAGGCTAAAGTTCCAATACTTTGTCCACCTGTTGTGAAGAGCTGACTCATTGGAAAAGACCCTGATGCTGGGAAAGGTTGAAGGCAAAAGGAGAAGGGGGCTACAAAGGTTGAGATGGTTAGATTGCATCACTGACTCAAAGAATATGAAATTGAGCAAACTCCTGGAAATTGTGAAGGACAGGAGAGCCTGGCATGCTGCAGTCTATGGGGCTGCAAGGAGTCAGACATGACTTGGTGACTGAACAACAACAATAATCTTAAAAGTGCACTCATTGAGGTCCAAATCTTTCAGAGACCCAGGTGTCTTGTGCACTAAACTGCAGCTTGTTGGCCTCAGACATTACTCTGAGGGCTACTTTAGGACATATGGACTAGCTCCTCAAGATTTCAGTTGTGTATTTGCAAGGCCAGGTAAATCTTCATGACACAAAGCATGTAATGGACTTGCATTTTATGCTATGCTAAGTGGCTTCAGTGATGTCCGACTCTCTACAACCCCATGGACAGCAGCCCACCAGGCTCCTCTGTCCACAGGATTCTCCAGGCAAGAATATTGGAGTGGGTTCCATTTCCTTCTCCAGTGTATTTTATAGGGTTTAAGAAAAAAATATGGCAGCCTTTGGGGAGAGTCCCAATAAACTCAGTGGGGGAGCAAAACTTGCCACCCCAAAATGTCTCTGGCATGTGAATTTTTTTTTTTTTTTAGTTGGAGGATAATTGTTTACTATGTTGTGTTGGTTTCTGTCCTACAACAGTGTGAATCCACCATACGGATACATATATCCCCTCCCTCTGGAGCCTCACTCCCAACCCCTCCATCCCACCCTTCTCGGTTGTCACAAAGTACCAAGCTGAGTTCCCTGTGTTATATAGCAACTTCCCACTAGCTATCTGTTTTACACATGGCAATGTATATATTTCAGTGCAACCCTTTCCATTTGTCCCAACCTCTCCTTCCCTCACTGTGCCCACAAGTCCATTCTCTCCCTCTGTGTCTCTACTCCTGCCCTGAAAATAGGTTCATCAGTAATGTTTCTAGATTCCATGTATATATGTTAACATACAAAATTTGTTTTTTCTTTCTGACTTACTTCACTCTGTATAACAGGCTCTAGGTTCATCCACCTCAGTTTCAGTTCAGTTCAGTCGCTCAGTCGTGTCCGACTCTTTGCGACCCCATGAATCGCAACACGCCAGGCCTCCCTGTTCATCACCATCTCTCGGAGTTCACTCAGACTCACATACATTGAGTCAGTGATGCCATCCAGCCATCTCATCCTCGGTCATCCCCTTCTCCTCCTGTCCCCAATCCCTCCCAGCATCAGAGTCTTTTCCAATGAGTCAACTCTTCGCATGAGGTGGCCAAAGTACTGGAGTTTCAGCTTTAGCATCATTCCTTCCAAAGAAATCCCAGGGTTGATCTCCTTCAGAATGGACTGGTTCTCAGTTTAATTGACTCAAAATCATTCATTTTTATAACTGAGTAACATTCCACTGTATATAGGTACCACAGCTTCTTTATCCTTTCATCTGTTGATGGCCACCTAGGTTGCTTCCATGTCCTGATATTGTAAATAGTGCTACAATGAACATTGGTGTACATGTGTCTGTTATTTATTTTTAACATGTGTCCTTTGAATTATGGTATGTGCTCAGTAGTGGGACTGCTGTGATATATGGTAGTTTTATTCCTAGCTTTTTAAAGAATCTCCATACTGCTCTCCATAGTGGCTGTATCAATTTATGTTCCCACCAGCAAGGCAAGAGTGTTCCCTTGTCTCCACATCCTCTCCAGCATTTATTGTTTGTCGATTTTTTTATGACAATCATTCTGACCAGCGTGAGATGATGGTGAGAGAGTAACAGGTAGGAAGGACAGAGGTCCCCAAGTGGCAGGAAGAAATAAACTGCAAGTGGCAGGCACTTTTTTCCTTCTCTACACAAAATTAAAGGAAGCTCCTTTTGATTCTGTGTTGACAACACCTGGTTCTGCCTTGAGCTAACCAGTGCATTTTTCTTATGAAAATGCTTTTCTTAAGCTATGCTGATGAAACGAACTATTTGCTTTGGAATTTAACTTTCTTCAAAATGGTACTGTCTAAGACTAACTTTTTTTTTTTTCTCAAACCTTGGGCTGATAATGGCTCAAGAAACCAGTGTTCATGTCTATTGTTTTATGGCCAGGGATGACACACCTTGTGCCTTCCTATCTCAAAAATGCATATTGTGGGAAAGGGGCCTGGGTGAAACTCCCTCAGCCTTGAGGTGTTTCTTTTATCTGATTAGAAGCTCCCTAACAGACATATAATCAGATTGGTTATATTCTTTGCAGTCAAAGATGGAGATACAGTCAGCAAAAACAAGACTGGGAGCTGACTGTGGCTCAGATCATGAACTCCTTATTGCTAAGTTCAGACTTAATTGAAGAAAGTAGGGGAAACCACTAGACCATTCAGATATGACCAAAGTCAAATCCCTAACGCTTGTGGAATCCCTTCCTAAGAGGATGAGAAATAGATTTAAGAAACTAGATCTGATAGACAGAATGCCTGATGAACTATGGATGGAGGTTCATGACATTGTACAGGAGACAGGGAGCAAGATCACCCCAAGAAGAAGAAATGCAAAAAAGCAAAATGGTTGTCTGAGGAGGCCTTACAAATAGCTGTGAAAGAAGAGAAGCCAAAAGCAAAGGAGAAAAGGAAAGATATACCCATTTGAATGCCGAGTTACAAAGAACAGCAAGGAGAGATAGGAAAGCCTTCCTCAGTGATCAGTGCAAAGAAATAGAGGAAAAAAATAGAATGGGAAAGACTAGAGATCTCTTTACGAAAATTAGAGATACCAAGGGAACATTTCATGCAAAGATGGGCTCAATAAAGGACAGAAATGGTGTGGACCTAACAGAAGCAGAAGATATTAAGAAGAGGTGGCAAGAATACACGGAAGAACTGTACAAAAAGGCTCTTCATGACCCAGATAATCACCATGGTGTGATCACTCACCTAGAGCCAGACATCCTGGAATGTAAAGTCAAGTGGGCCTTAGGAAGGGTCACTGTGAACAAAGCGAGTGGAGGTGATGGAATTCCAGTTGAGCTATTTCAAATTCTAAAAGATGATGCCATAAAAGTGCTGCACTCAATATGCCAGCAAATTTGGAAAGCTCAGCAGTGGCCACAGGACTAGAAAAGGTCAATATCATTCCAATCCCTAAGAAAAGCAATGCCAAAGATTGCTCAAACTACCACACAATTGCACTCATTTCACATGCTAGCAAAGTAATGCTCAAAATTCTCTAAGCCAGCCTTCAACAATATGTGAACCATGAAACTGCAGATGTTCAAGTTGGATTTAGAAAAGGCACAAAACCAGAGATCGATTTGCCAACACCCACTGGATCATCAAAAAAGCAAGAGAGTTCCAGAAAACATCTATTTCTGCTTTATCGACTATGCCAAAGCCTTTGACTATGTGGATCACAATAAACTATGAGCATTTATTCAAGAGATGGGAATACCAGACCACCTGACCTGCCTCTTGAGAAACCTGTATGCAGGTCAGGAAGCAAAAGTTAGAATAGGAATGTGGAACAACAGACTGGTTCCAAATAGGAAAAGGAGTACATCAAGGCTGTATATTGTCACCCTGCTTATTTAACTTATATCCAGAGTACATCATGAGAAATGCTGGGATGGATGAAGCACAAGCTGGAATCAAGATTGCTGGGAGAAATATCAATAACCTCACATATGCGGATGACATCACCCTTATGGCAGAAAGTGAAGAACTAAAGAGCCTCTTGATGAGGGTGAAAGTGGAGAGTGAAAAAGTTGGCTTAAAGCTCAGCATTCAGGAAACAAAGATCATGGCATCCAGTCCCATGACTTCATGGCAAATACATAGAGAAACAGTGGAAACAGTGGCAGACTTTATTTTTGTGGGGACTCCAAAATCACTGCAGATGGTGACTGCAACCATGAAATAAGATGCTTAGTCCTTGGAAGAAAAGTTATGACCAACCTAGACAGCATTTTAAAAAGCAGAGACATTACTTTGCCAACAAAGGTCCATCTCGTCAAGGCTATGGTTTTTCCAGTAGTCATGTATGGGTGTGAAAGTTGGAGTATAAAGAAAGCTGAGCATCAAAGAATGGATGCTTTTGAACTGTGATGTTGGAGAAGACTCTTGAGAGTCCCTTGGACTGCAAGGAGTTCCAACCAGTCCATCCTAAAGGAAATCAGTCTGAATGTTCATTGGAAGGACTGATGTTGAAGCTGAAACTCCAATACTTTGGCCACCTGATGCAAAGAGCTGACTCATTTGTAAAGACCCTGATGTTGGGAAAGATTGAAGGCAGGAGGAGAAGGGGATGACAAAGGATGAGATGATTGGATGGCATCACCGACTCAGTGGACATGAGTTTGAGTAAACTCCGGGAGTTTGTGATGGACAGGAGGCCTGGTGTGCTGCAGTCCATGGGGTCACAAAGAGTCGGACACGACTGAATGACTGAACTGAACTGAACTGAACAGACATAAAATGCTTTGCTAAAAACTAGGAATTGGACATTCTTTCTGCCCCCCTCTGATGTCTATGTCAGAAGCCTTCTCTTATTCTTTAATAAAACCTTGCTACACCAAAGGTTCCAAGTAGTTAAGCCTCGTCTCTGACCCCGGATCAAAATCCTCTCCTCCAGAGATCATGAATCCTGGTGTAACACATGGCTCACAGCAGCAACCTTTCAATGGCATGTGGATTATTAGGAGCTGAGAATAATCCACACCCAAAAGACACAAGAAAAAACTTTGACTCCCCTACTAATTGCTTAAGAAATGTAGATTGAGGATCTATTCCAGGTAGGGAGCCATCACCATACATAACCACAGTATGAACCAGGTGTGTGGATAAGGAGGAACTTAGCAGTTTCTGTTTGCTAAAGTTCCTCTCTGTGTCCCCCTGTCTCCAACGTGGCCCAGCAAACATTTGTTTATGAATGTTTGCTTTTCCGTCTCCATGTAAATTGGTTTCTTCCTCTTTGAAGTCCCAAACCATTACTCTCAATATCCTCTTTGTCTTTAGCTGAAGGGGAAGGTGTTGTTAAAGATGAAGGTTTGGGCCAATTTGGTGAATTACTCAGATTCCTCAGTTTTCCTGGGTCTCTCTCATGTAAATATGTTATTGGATTTTGAGTGATTTTCTCCTGTTAATCTGTCTCGTGTCAACTTAATTTTTAGACAACCAGAGGAACCTAGAAGGGCAGAGGATATTTTCTTTCTTGCAAACATCACTAAAGTGCAGAGGCATTCGCCCAGGCATTACAATCTCTTGCCTCTTTCCTTCTTGATACTATATAAGATTGTTTTATGGGGGAGGTCACAACCTCTACAGAAATGATTCTGTACCCATGTCAATGAGAAATTAGTTCTGTGTTGCTGTTTTTCTTCTAGTTTTGCAATGAAATGGATGTACATGAGAAAAAAGATAACTGGTAAGCAATTCATTTTGCACGTGCAATAGACTATCCAGTCTTAAGATTTTTGTTGGAAAATAAGACTAAAAATTTCAATAACTGAATTTAAAGTTAGTAAACATGAGTAAGAACTGTAGATGCCTTTATGGTTAATGTTGATATAAATGCAACCAAAGCATATAAAGTGATTATCACAGAACATGGGATACAGTAGGTGTTCAGTAAAGGTTGGTTCTTTTCCCATTTGACCTTCCCCTCCACCAGTAGAATTGATTTTATTCTTGATTTTTTAATCCCTCTTGTCTTTTCTCTGTTATTATATTTTAAAGAGCACGTTTAGGAAAATGAGATAATTTATGAAGCTGGAGGAAAGAACTGAAAGCTCAGATTTACACAACACCACAGAGTTTTGTTAGCCAAGTCTGAAAAATAAGAATGAGGAGCATCTTTTCTGTTGAGATGAGATAAGGCTGACTAGGTCTTTCTACCAAGAAAAGGGCAGTGACCCAAACAGTGTCCCAGAAAGAAATCTCACTGTGCTGGGCAGTAACAGTGAGCACTCTTGACAGTTACATTGTACCTTTGGACTGTGACTGCTCTAAATCCTCAAGTTCAGCCTAGCCAAAAGAGCCCAGCTCTTCTAATCATATCTTTAAGCAAAACTCTGCAAGATGTGGGGCGTGGTCTTCATGATTTAGGAAGTAGTGATATGCTCTTAGCAATCTACAATCTTGAAATGCACCTCAACAGTGCTGTCCAACCTGCATTTAAATCTAGTCCCAGCACAATGTAGACATAAGTTTTCCACAGACAATGCAAACCTTCAGTACTTTTTCTCTTACCTTTTAATATACTTTATAGAAGCAATATGATAATTGATACTGTGCTCTTATATGGCAGGTGCTATAAAATACACTAACTGCATCTTATTTAATGTAAAATATAATTGGGCAAGAATTCTATTTTTTATGGTCTGTGCAGAGCTCCATAAACTGTTGGCATATAATGAATACTAATAAATAATGAAAAGAAAGATGCTGGATTTAATACAAGAATATTATTTCATTTTCATTAACTAATAGACTGGCTGCCTGCAGTAAAATTCAGCATTAATTATTTTTTCAACAAGACAAGTTCAAAGAAGTTTTTATTCTCTGGTACCTCTGAAGCTTTTCTGTTTTCTAGAACATAAATTATATTATGAATAAATTTAAAACTGACCTTCCCAATAAATCTGCTTTTACTCCTGTGTATAAAATTGCTAGATATTCTTCAGTTCAGTTCAGGTCAGTTGCTCAGTCGTGTCCAATGCTGTGACCTCAAGGACTGTGGTACACCAGGCTTTCCTTTCCTTCACCAACTCCCAGACCTTACTCAAACTCATGCCGATTGAGTCAGTGATGCCATCCAGCTATCTCATCCTCTGTCCTCCCCTTCTCCTGCCTTCACTCTTTCCTTGCATGAAGGTCTTTTTCAAGGAATCAGTTCTTCTCATCAGGTGGTCAAAGTATTGGAGTTTCAGCTTCAGCACCAGTCCTTCCAATGAGTATTCAGGACTGATTTCCTTTAGGATGGACTTGTTGGATCTCCTTGCAGTCCAAGGGACTCTCGAGTCTTCTCCAACACCACAGTTCAAAAGCGTCAATTCTTCGGCACTCAGCTTTCTTTACAGTCTAACTCTCACACCCATACATGACTTCTAGAAAAACCAAAGCTTTGACTAGACAGACTTTGGTTGGCAAAGTAATTCTGCTTTTTAATATGCTGTCTAGGTTGGTCATAACTTTCCTTCCAAGGAGCAAGCATCTTTGAATTTCATGGCTGCAATCACCATCTGCAGTGATTTTGGAGCCCCAAAAAATAAAGTCTGACACTGTTTCCACTGTTTCCTCATCTATTTCCCATGAAGTGATGACTGGATGCCATGATCTTAGTTTTCTGAATGTTGAGCTTTAAGCCAACTTTTTCACTCTCCTCTTTCACTTTCATTAAGAAGCTTTTGAGTTCCTCTTCACTTTATGCCATAAGAGTGGTGTCATCTGCATATCTGAGGTTATTGATAGTTCTCCCAGCAATATTGATTCCAGCTTGTGCTTCTTCTAGCCCAGCGTTTCTCATGATGTACTCTGCATATAAGTTAAATAAGCAGGGTGACAGTATACAGCCTTGACGTACTCCTTTTCCTATTTGGAACAATTCTGTTGTTCCATGTCCAATTCTGTTTTTCCTGACCTGCATATAGGTTTCTCAAGAGGCAGGCCAAGTGGTCTGGTATTCCCATCTCTTTCAAAATTTTCCACAGTTTATTGTAATCCACACAGTCAAAGCCTTTGGTATAGTCAATAAAGCAGAAATAGATGTTTTTCTGGAACTCTCTTGCTTTTTCCATGATCCAGTGGATGTTGGCAATTTGATCTCTGGTTCCTGTGCCTTTTCTAAATCCAGCTTGAACATCTGGAAGTTCACGGTTCGTGTATTGCTGAAGCCTGGCTTGGAGAATTTGGAGCATTACTTTACTAGTGTGTGAGATGAGTGCAATTGTGCGGTAGTTTGGGCATTCTTTTGCATTGCCTTTCTTTGGGATTGGAATGAAAACTGACCTTTCCCAGTCCTGTGGCCACTGCTGAGTTTTCCAAATTTGCTGGCATATTGAGAGCAGCACTTTCACAGCATCATCTTTCAGGATTTGAAACAGCTCCACTGGAATTCCATCATCTCCACTAGCTTTGTTCATAGTGATGCTTTCTAAGGCCCACTTGACTTCACATTCCAGGATGTCTGGCTCTAGCTGAGTGATCATACCATCGTGATTATCTTGGTCGTGAAGATCTTTTTTGTGCGGTTCTTCCATCTCTTCTTGCCACCTCTTCTTAATATCTTCCATTTCTGTTAGGTTCATACCATTTCTACCCCATGTCTGAGGTCACGGGTAGAGGCTGAGAGTGCCAGGCTGTGATGGTACAGGAACAGCCTAGAGGAGCTACCCCACATCTGAGGCCAGGGGTGGCAGCCGAGAGGAGCAACCCCAGGTCCAAGGAGCAATGGCTGCGTGGGAGCAGGAGGGCCTAGAGGATCTACTCCACGTTTAAGGTTAGGAGGGGCATTGGTGAGGAGAAACCCCTTGTCCAAGGTAAGGAGCAGTGGCTGCACTTTGCTGGAGAAGCCGTGAAGAGATACCCCACATCCAAGGTAAGAGAAACCCAAGTAACATGGTAGGTGTTGCAAGAGGGCATCAGAGGGCAGACACACTAAAACCATAATCACAGAAAACTAGTCAATCTAATCACACTAGGACCACAGCCTTGTCTAACTCAATGAAAATAAGCCATGCCCTGTGGGGCCACCTAAGATGGGCGGGTCATGGTGGAGAGATCTGACAGAATGTGGTCCACTGGAGAAGGGAATGGCAAACCACTTCAGTATTCTTGCCTTGAGAACCCCATGAACAGTATGAAAAGGCAAAATGATAGGATAC